>JAQHUG010000007.1:1785293-1826153 GCA_028555095.1 Dicrostonyx torquatus
ACACACACACACACACACACACACATACACACACATATATACACATATACATACAAACATGCATATATATCTACACACAAGCATATACATACATGCATGCATATATATATATCTATTCACACATGCGTTTGTGTCTGTATTTCTTAAAAATGTAGCCCTGGGAGTAAAATTTTTAACCTCTAATATGTAGTACAACTTTTGAAGGCCTCATTATGTGTTACTTAATAGTACTGTTTCTAAACACCCATAAATCACTCTTCGGTGACATTACAGAAAACGTTCGGCCTATAACCCATGAATACAATATACAAGAGGAATAAATGAAGCACCAAGTATCTGAACAACTTCCTTTCTAGAAGAGGAAATGTCTACATTACTAGAGATAGGGAAGGTACAATGCTATTTCACTCTCATACTTAGAAGGATCCAGTGTCTACACCATTGAAAATAAGAAATTTTGATTTAATTGTTCAGTTTGAAATGGCTAAATTTCAGCATTCCAATAAGTAACTTTTTTCTTCATAAAACCTACATTGATTATACCTTGGATCATTTTACATTTGTCCTTTTGATTAAGGTCAGCCTATGTCCTCTGTGATTTTGGAGGGAGAATTCTCTGCTTTTCCTAACCTCAATAAGTTGGTCATACATCAAGGATCATCTCACAGTTTAGAGATGAAAATTTTCTACAAAGTTATAATATATTTATTTTTCAGAATTTACAATGTTAAATCTTATATGATGCCATTATCTCTCTTAATCTTGGTTTCACGGGGCACATCACAGACTCTGTAGCACCTGGTCTTGTTTCCAAAACCTCCTGAGCCTCAATGAAAAGTGAGCGAGCTAATTTTTCCAAATAAATTCATATCACTGCAAGTGATAGACCATTATTGTTATCCTCTTATAAAATATCAAAAAAATGTTGATTTATCATGTCCAATACGTCATAAAATTATAAATTAATAAGGCTCACATTTGCTAAATGTATTTCCTATGTTTAATCTTTTTACTTCTATCATATAGCACAGTGTAGGACCTGTAGTGGATTCTCAATATATGGTCATTTAATGAATGAGATTTCTAATATAGTAGCAAACCATAATTTTAAATATGTCTGCACTCACTCCAACTATGCTATTATGGTGTCAACTAAATCAGAGTATGCAAAAGTAACAGGCAGAAACGATAGCTAATGTTGAACTAAAATTTATGTCTCTCCTTTGGCCAAAATAGTGATCCACTTTATAATGAAATAATAAACCAAGTTAAGTATTTATTGTAAATCCTCATCACATTTTAGAACTATTTCTTCATATATATGTATATAGGTGTGTGTGTGTGTATTTGTTGAGTTTTCAGTAATTTACTATGACCCAAAAAATTAGGAGTGAATATAGATCAGTGATTTTTTGGGGGGCACAATTCGCTTTAAAGAAAAATTTTTAAAAATAAGCCATAAAAATATGTTTTTTTATGGCTTTGAATAATGACATTTATTAGTCATCTTTTACTAATATATCATTCAGGTTTTTGTTAATACGTTTAAAAGACTCCAAGATAAATATCCCATAAAGAGGCAAATTTGTATGCACTCCTGGATTCAGGAGTTTAGCACTCAATTGGTTGGCCCCATCCACTTTAGGTCTGCGGTTAGGTAGGATATCATGGTCAGAGTCATGAAGCTCAGCGAGTCATGTAACTCGCTTTGTGGTGCCTTGGAAGCAAAGAGAAGAAAAAAAAAGAATGGCCCGGTTCTTAAGATTATCTTCTAGGGCACAACCTCATTGTCTCACTTTCTTCCCTAGGATGCCACTTACTCTAGTTTCCACCTCTCACTAGTGCTGTGAAAGGTAGGAAACCAACATGTGGGGCTTTAAAGGAAACTTACCACCATAGCTATACTTCCTATAGGAAATAACTCTCTATATTTTAGAAGTTTGATCAATAAGTTAATTCACCGATATTTCTGAGACAACAGCCTGTCTCTTGGACTGGATGTGTCCCAAAATTATTCAGTTTTAAGAAAATAATAACTCAACATTTCCATCTGGAGATGATGTTGTATCAAAATGTGGACCTGTGAGAACTTTACTAAGATTGGTATTACAGAAGGATTCTTACCAACAGCCCCTGTCTCCTTCTTTGTGAACTGGAATCACTGGCTTTCTCTTCCTTTGACCTGGCAAAAAATTTGTTTTAATGAACAGAAAGGATAGTTATGACTTAGATCAACTCTTATCCCAGAAGATGTCAGGTAGCTTCTCTTTTTGGTCTCCTTGAATCTAGGCTCCAATCTGAAAGTAAATAGCTGTAAAGTCCTTGGATCAGGGGAGATCATGCAAACTGCGGAAAGAGTCATGTCAGGAAAGAGTCGCAACAGCTGGAGTCTGTCCTGTGATACAGGATTTCCTGCATAGGCTAGGCCTTTTTTGAGGCAATTACCAAACAATCTTTTGAGCCTAAAATAGTCAAAAGTATACATCATTTTTAAAACATAATTGTGTTTGTATTAATAATTTGAGTATGGGATGCTTTGTAATGAAACATAACAAGGAAAATCAACAATTTTGTCATTTTAAGGAAACTAAATTGCTATGGTATATCTCGGTATTCTTTTCAGTTGAATATTGAGTCAATAGCAATACTAGTAAATAAAAAAAACTCACATAAATATTTTTTCTACATTAGAATATTCTTGAATTACTAACATGCATTCTTCAAGTTAATACTTATAATTGAGTTCATTGGATGTTATAAAAAGATTCTGCAGAGATGAAGAACTGACACTGACATGTATTTGAATGTGGTTTTTTTTGTTTGTTTGTTTGCTTGTTTGCTTTTTAAAGCTGAGTTGAGCCCCATGGTTATATGGGCTGAAAATCCCTATTTTTTGCAGGCAGGAGAGCTAGGCACCAACACATGTTCTAAAGGTTTGTGGACCAGCAGGTAACCCACGGAATAAATTCAATCCCAATGGAAAGACATAGATCAAGTGGGAAGCTCGGCAAGAAGGCAATGAATTCTCACTTCCTATGTATCTTGTTTTATCCAGATTCTCCATGAATTTAATTGCTGTTAACTGCATTAGCAAGGGTAGTCAATAGCAGGACAAATGGTGATCTCGCTCTAAAAAAATCAGAAGTAGTTTTAGAAATCACAGAGCAGGTTTAATCTGAGCACCATGTAGTCCAATGCATTTAATATAAAATGGACTTCAATAGCAATACTAGTTAATAGAAAAACTCAGTAGAACACATTGAAAAACAGAATCCTACCACAGAGAAGGCAGAGAGAAACTTATATAATAGGTGCTATTGCTTACGTTTAAAATTATGGAGCGCCTATTTCCCTAAAAGTGCTGTTATTCATTGGAGAACTAAATTTTAAATTAATTTGACTCTATATGGCTCATGACATGACAGCGTATTGACTCAGCAAACTGGAGAACACTAATTTGCAGCTGTCATTTTGCCAGTGTCAAAATTGCCACTTTTTATTTTGTGCTTTGTGAAAAGGCACTAAGACAACGTTCCCTGCTTAAAATTAAATTGATCTTTAAATGTGTCATTAATCATATTTTAGACTGCAAAAGATCAACACAAAATTGGCCCAGAAGTTTAATGTTTCCAGGGTGATGAAAGTGAGCAGTTTAAGAATATTTAACCAGGCTCCAGATGTGCTGCTTAATTTCTGAAGATGTTTGTGCTGCTACTTTGTGACTTGCATGCTAGGAGTTAATGTGTATAATTAGCATTATTTTAGAGCGGTGGCCCCAAAGACAGACATCTATCAGAGCTGGGGCCCAGCCAGAAAAGAATCATATGAGATGGGCTTTGCAATAAATTGACTTGCAGAGTCTGCTGACAAAAATTAGATAAAATTTAGGTCAAGAGGGTCAAAATCGAGTCACATAGAATTATTTAGGGAGTAGGTTGACTTCCTCCTAATATCTGAAGAGGTTAGGCATATGGTATCCAGTGTTAGTAAGTATAATTATTTCTAATATTCAGCATGTCTGTACATTTTTATACAAAAATTACTGTTATTTTATTATACAAAAACAATTATTAAATTATCTATTAGAAATTGCATTCTTTTCTTAAATTTTTGTCTAATAATTTGTGAACTGATTTGAGGTGGAAAAGCTTCTTAGAGTAACTCTGAATAACTATAACATATTTATCAGCCATGTTATTAATATCACTGAGTTAAATTTAAAATTGTAAGTGGTACTATTTGTATATGCTTGGTGTAAAAGCACTTGTATTTAAGAGCTGGATGAGCCTATGCAAATCGTACTTGTCTAGAAGTCTGCAGTGTTAATTCTGAATTAAATAACAGATTTTATACTTCAAGGTATAATCTGTGTGGTTGACTTTCATGGATAATTTGATGGGATTTAGGATTATCATGGAAACACTGTCAGTGCTGGATGTGTCTGTATCTGAGCAGTGACGAATTTCACTAAAAGTAAGTGCCCTGGCCTGGGTGGTGGTGGCTCATGCCTTTAATACCCACACTAGAGAGGCAGAGGCAGGTGGATTTCTGTGAGTTCAAGGTCAACCTGGTCTACAAGAGCTAGTTCCAGGACAGGCTCCAAAGCTACATAGAAACCCTGTCTCAAAATAAAGTGTGTGCCCTGGACAGAATACAAAGGGGAAAACAAATCCTATACGGACAGTTCCTCCTCTCTGTCTCTTCAATGCAGATACCATATGACCAACTTCTTTGCATTCCCACCATCATGCTTTCTTCCCCAGCATGGCTGATTATGAACTCAAACTGTAAAATACAATAAATTCTGTCTTCTTTATTTTGCATTATTCAGGTGTTTCGTTAGCACATCAAGGAACATAACTGTTATAACTTGAAAATTATATAGATATTCTCTAATTTTTAAATCTGAAATGCTTAGAAGAAATAATGGCTAAATATCACGAGAGTGACACATAAGATTTAAATTTATGAAAGTTTTCCTTGGCTTGTTCTTTACACAATTTTTTTTTCAAAATAAAGAAAACAAAATATTTCAACTTTAAAATAGCACCAAGCATATTTAAGTGTAATAATGTCTATTATCAGGGGGCCTCAATAAAACATGTTTATTATTTCCAGCCCTACATAATGAAGTACTTATATTGACAACTGTGAATGTTTGGGAAATGTGCTCTATATATGTGCAGCCTATATGTTCATGTGTATGAGGAGAAGCAAATGTGTTCAAGCAGAGACCATAGGAAGACATCCGTTTCCCTTTTTTATCCCATTCTATCTTATTTCTTTCAGACAGGGATTCTCCCTACACCCTCCTCTTGAAATACCCTCTAGACTGGTGACCAGTAATCGCCATCAGTCTTTTTGTCTCACCCACTATAGGGACAGGTGGCCTGTGTCTGAGGGGACATCCTGCTTTTATATGGGCCCTGGGAATGTAAACTCAGGCTTTTATGATGCTCCAGAAAGTATCCTCACCTGCTCAGATATTTCTCCAGACTGGAATTAATTTCTTACTTTATTAGAAATTTTAAAATGGATATTGGGCATACAAATTAAACCTCAGCATTATGTGTAAAAGACCATTTATATGAGAAATTGCAGTAAGTCAGATATTCCATTTTCATCTAATTGACACTGAAAGTCTGAATTTCTAGAGAAACAGATACTTGCCAAGAAAACAGCAGGAACTCACATGCATTTCCAAAGCTAGTCTCATTGACTCTGGCTTCCCACTCACTCTCAGAGCAACAAGATCACTTTTTTAAAAGGCATGCAAAATTTTGAAATAAAATAATATGCTATTCTGAAGATAGTCCCTTATATCTTATTATTAACCTTATTATATATAAAACTTCCAAAAAAGAATAGAAAGAAACAAATGCAATTGTACATTTATTAAAGTGTCTATGGGACAATTTTAAATCATCCCAAATCTAATAGAAGTGACATATTATCTTTCGAATTCCAGTTTGAAAGTAAGCTTAGCTTAGGGCAATAGGATTTAATTCTCAGTAAAACCACTAGGTTTTCTCTTGTTGCTGATTTTTTAAGAACATGTACTTATTTTAGTCTGCATCCACATATATTCTTATTTAAATCATAAATATTTTATATTATTGCTTCTGAACATATGTGAAAATAATTGCTTATATGGCTGAAAATTATTTATTAATCTATATTTAGTAATTTTAATGTTACTTGTCTGATAGCTAAATGGATAAAAAAAAGTGTATAGGCCCTGAACACTTCCCTTTATTGTTCTGCTAAGTCTAATTGCCTTAAGGCAGGTTCTCTCAATAAACTATGACTTAGCTATTTCTGTGAGGCTGGCTGGATATCAAGCTCTCAGAATCTATCTGCCTTTGTCCTGAAAAGCTTGGGTAATATGGATACGCAAGCATGTCTGACTTTTTACATAAGTGCTAGAAATAAGAACAGTTCTTCATGCTTGGAGAATGAGCACTCCTACACATTATGCTCTCTCCTCAACCCAATGAGTACATATTTATTCACAAATGCATATATTCTAGGTGATTATACAGCATGTCAACTGGTAATGATTGCAATATTAACAAACTTTTCAGTGGCTTACTCTGTTCAACTGTTTATTATAATTTCTAATTCCTTAGTTAATATAATAAGTTTTCCACACACAGGTCTTAATAGACATGCCTTCTCTATTAGATAAGCTTTCCTCTGTCCACAGATGAAGATTTAAAATCATAATCCGATATTGGATGATTAATTTATCAATTTCTACTGCATGTTGATGATGGCACTTGTACTGGTATATATCCCATGACAGATCTTCTAGAAAAGGGTCCCTTTTTCCCGTAAGCAAGTATTATATAAATAATGTGAAGAGCCATTTTTTAAGTAATAATGTCAGAAAAACAGAATTACTTTTTTGATTTAAGATATGTAAATATCCACTCTTATTAAAGATTGACTTTTTAAAGACGTCCACCTGCATTCAATAACAGAAGAACCTGTGTCTCCTTTCTATTTTCTATTAAGGAAGTCACATAAAGTAGATGTGCTATCATGGAAAAAAGTAGACACTTTCTCCATCATTGTCACAAAGCAAAAATTGTTTCTTGATTTAGGAGCTCATAAATGTGTAGGGAGGTATGAGCTGCTGGAAGAAATCGATATCATCTCTTGTCCCTTGGATGGTGGCCTATGTATGTATCTTAACCTCTGAATAATTTGAAAATAGTCACTTTCAAATTTTAGAAAATAGAAATTTATTTTTAGGTGAAAGTTGCAATGATAGTGTCTTTTTCCTGGGTTCATTAAGCTTTCCGCTGAATATTCTGAAGTTCTGAAAATTTTTCTTCATCTTCTGCTCTGCGTCAGTACTTAAGGAGAAAGCGATGGGTAAGTTTGTCGATGATACGGGAGGCTGCCTGAATGGACAGGAATGGCAATTGCTTTGCGATTTAAATTCACTCAGGTTGACCTAGTCTTTATTTCATGTCATGTGCCCTTTAGTCTGGAAGATACCTGGATATCGTAGGGTACTCAGAACTGGCCCTCTCGTTTCGGTTTCTTGTAGGGGATTTGGTGTAGGATTTTAAGTTCTGTATTCAGAGAGGCTTGTGGAAAGTGTTCTGTCACTTTCAATTAGTAATATTGCTACGACTATAAATAATGAAATGATATGCATGCTATAGAAACACTGTTGACCTCTGATGAAATATTGTAAGCTTATCTTATATCTTGCTCATACCTACATGATGTAGAGATTAAGTTAATATTAACAAGATGCTGGAGAAATGTCCCATCAGTAAAGAGCACTTGTTCTGGCTGAGCATCTGATTTCAAATTTTAGCAATTGTATTTTAGTCCACAATGGTTAGTTAACTCCAGTTCAATTTTCTGACCTCCATGGGACCGAGGCATGATTATGTACCAAAAACTTACATGCAGCAGAACACTCAGATACAGAAGACAAAATAAGTAAGTAAATCTAAATGCCACTTTGTATAGAGGTACACATATTCTTAAATGTTTGGCACAGATTAACATATACAGTTATCATCAAGTCCCTAGGAGATGTATGAACTAATAGATATGGCTCCTTTGCTTCTGTTTGATTGATTATTATCATCATCATTAATTATTAAGATTCCTATTTGTTTTCTAGCAGGAGACAAATAAACGGTATAGATTTGTATGAGTTGGGGAGTAGATATGATCAGAGAAGAGTTGGTAGAGAGGAAACAATCAGAATATATTGTATGAGAAAATCTATTTATATGAAAGATAAGAGAGGGGGTTACACGTAAATATAGTGAGATCCAGAGAAAAACAGTGCACAAAGTCAAACATTCATCAGATAGGAAGGAGAGCCAGAATATACAGGTCCCTTACCAGAGTCAACATGTTGGACCACAGCTGTCTCCATTCCAAAACTGCCTGCCAACTAACTTCAATACTGCCCCAGTGGTAAGAGTCACAGCAGGATATTATTAAATGTCCCAGCACAGCAGAGAGAGGCAGCATCTGTCATCTGCTACAGGAACTTCTGGTATTAAGTGGTTTCATTTCAGCATCATTTTTAACAACATCCATTTTGATATCCTACCTGTTTTGAAGCCAGACTTCCAGCAGATACTATGTTTAAAAAACACAAAACAATTTAATGTAGTGATAGCCAATGCACAAAACCCAGTGAACAGGACATGAGGCTAAGAAAACACTTTTCAAGCATTGATAAGCTGTTGAGAAGCTGGTCTATGCCAAGAAAAAAAAACCTGCTTGTTAGGAATACAGACAGTTACTTATGAATTTTAAAAGTAACTCCATATTAATAAAATATATGTTTTTAAATGTATATAATGTATATGTATAAAATCTACCATATAAACAATACTTATGTTTGAAGTTTTTATAACATAATTTGTTTGAATGAACTACTTAATATATAGAACTGTTACATATGTATTTTGGTTTGGGGATGACATTCAAAACATTTAATTTGACACTGAGTTCAAGAGAAAAACTTAGAAACCTCAAAGTCTCATCATTTGGCCTCCCACGAAAAACTTTCCTTGGTCTTTAAGAATCAGCTCATCAATCATCACCAACCACTGTGGTATTTAGACAATTCTTTCCCAAAGTGATCATGACATGGTGCATGGTGGGGAAGATAGACTTTTTAGGTTTATAATAGAATAATATATGTGAGCTAAATGTGAAAGGGAATGAATATTACATATTCACAGACCCTAGCACTGAGGGATGGGATAGAGGATTCTATTG
The DNA here is from genome assembly GCA_028555095.1 of Dicrostonyx torquatus. Lineage (NCBI taxonomy): Eukaryota > Metazoa > Chordata > Mammalia > Rodentia > Cricetidae > Dicrostonyx > Dicrostonyx torquatus. The sequence continues at coordinate 1,794,561 of JAQHUG010000007.1, forward strand.
CACAGATAATCCACCTATTATAAATTGTTATAGCTGCAAAGTATAACAAGTTTCATGTTGCAATTTGTGGATAATTTTATAAGGTGGCATCATACCCCTGCGACTGAAATTCTCTTACCTTCTCACCAGGCTATGACTATCCAAGATCTGTCTCCATCACCTTAGTAAGTTTCTAAATCCAACACATGACTATCAGAGGTAGGAGCGATCAGAATTCCAAAGTTAGCCTCAGTCATAAAGTGAGTTGAAGGTTAGCCTAGGCAATGTGAGACTTTTTATCCATAATATACATAATTACTTATGGTAAATGAGAAGGAGCATTGGAAAAGAAAGATAATGTGAAGTATGTAATCTCTTTAATGTTTAAAGAGGCCAGGGACTTTCAGAGTAAAAAGTGTGGGATCTAATTACTTTGGATTAACTGGTAACCACATTCTTTCACAAATATTGATATTCAAGTTAGCTTCATCTTCCTGAAAAACTACTGAACTTGTATCTCCTTCTGTTGAAGAAATGAGAGCCATGTGTATATTTTTTCCAGAATCATAACTTACTCAGTTTATGGTCTAATTATTGGTTTAGAAGATAAGCAAATATGAAATCATCATATGAAAAATGTGAGCTTGGGAACAATTAATGCAATAAAATAGATTGCTCAATATGTGAGCAAACTTATTGTATATTCTAGGAAAAGGATTTGATTTCCGAAGAAAGAAAACATCCTCAATAATGAACTATTAAATTAAGCTGTAACTGCGAACACTTACTTAGGTAGTATTGAAACTCTGCAAATCTCTGTGAGATGATTGACTCTGTATTGGAGAAATGATTCACATTGGTAAATTGCTGTGGAAACTATCTTGGGTATTCTAAAGAACCATGTACAACATTCTGGTATTAAAGGGCAATCCCCATTTAGTTGCAAACTATAACAAGTTTCATGTTGCAATTCATGGATAATTTTATATAGTGGCATCATACCCCTGCGACTGAAGTTCTCTTATCTACTCACCAGGCTATGACTATCTAAGATCTGTCTTACATCACCTTTAGATGTAAGGTTTTACATCTAAAACAATCCTATATAATTTCTTATAAAATTCAAAATATAAGAAGGTAGACAATATTAGAAGAATTAAAGACATCATCAGGAAGTAGATTCCTGAAGTAAAGAGAGATAAGGAAAGCAAACAGCCTAAGTGGTCATGGACTCATAAATGAGTGTATTAAAGATGAACATATATTCCACAGACTGAAATATAACAATAAAAGTGATTTTAAATAGCCTGTTAAATGCAACAGTATAGAAAACAATGAAAATATTTTTTAAATGAGATTAGCCAAATCCAGAAAGACAAGTACTTTTTGATCTAACATGTGGAATCTGAACAAGTTGCATTCATCTTGGTTCACAGAATAATGGAGATTGCCAGACTCTGGGAAGAACAATTTGAGGTGAAAGATGGGGCGAAGTCTGACTATTGTCACTGTTGTACACAAAATCAAGTTCTGCTGTTTTGTTGCACAACAGAATGATTGCAGGCAATAACAATATCATATATATGTATATATATATACATAAAATATCTATATATGCATGCACACTGTAGGAAATGATTGTGAAGTTTTAACCAAAAGGAAATGATATTAGAGAACACAGTTTGACTGTAGAATAAAATATAAACATCACATGATACCACAGCAACATGTATAATGTTCTCATATAACTTAAAACATTAAAAACATCCAATTAGGGAGCTGAGAGCTGTGATTCAGGTCATCATTAGCTTGTTTTAGTTATCCTATGCAAGAGACTTTGGATTTGTGGTGTGTTGTTTCTGTAGCAGGAAAATAGAGACATGTATTGAAGTACAGACATGACCTCGGCCTTTCTTCTTTAACAACTTCATTCAGCCATTTCCACTTTTTATTTGTTAGGTGTTATGTGAAATTATATGCACAAAAACTTAACACATGGTTTTCTGTTTCAGGGAGCCAAGCACAGTTCAGTAGGAACCCATATGCCTAGCATGGTAGGGTGTACCTGTAGTCTCAGCTTCCTCAGAATGCAAAGTAGGATGATTTCTTGATTCTCTGCATTTTAGTGTAACCTGTGCAGCACAGCAAGTCTGTTTTCTAACATAAAGAGCAAAGCTATAATTAATAAGTCTATGAAGTATAATATTAATTAATAAGTATAAAATATGGATGAAAGTGGTTGTTTCCCAGCAGTAAAAGACAAGCATTGATCATGATTAAAAAAAAAAAAAAAAAAAAAGACAGCAAGAATGACATTTTATCTCAGTATGTTTGGTAAGGGCATGTTTTTCTTTTTCTTTCCTTTTTTTTTTCCTGTGTCCTCTATCAAATGACTCACCAATAATGAGGGGAACCGGAACCAGTATGTAAAGCTCAATATTCTATGAAGCACAGAGGAAACAAATGTCACAACAAATTGCTTTCACAGGAAAGACAAGGATAAAAGCATTGAATAAGCGTTTTGCATTGCAGAGTCCTCCATAGAAATCAGAGCTAGATCTGTACATCAGAGAGCAGTGGGAGGGAAGATGAAACTAAAAACTGCAACTTTATGTGTGAGTCACTTGAGGCCCCTGCCCTTACAGCCCCTGCAGGGGAGGACTATTTTCAGAGAAGTGTAATTGGGAGGGCTCCAAACTACTAGTATTAAGACAGAAGAGAAAAAATCATGGACATCAAAACATAAAACACTTTTCTGATCCTTCAAAGCAAACTTGAAAGAGCCATAAGTATAAACCAATTTAATATTACCACAATTGTTTTCGTTTGACTATGTATGGCCCCCATAGACTCCTGGTTGAACGTCATAAGGAGTGGCACTATTAAGAAGTACAGCCTTGTTTGAGTAGGTGTGGCTTTGTTGGAGGAAGTTTGTCGCTGGGGTGGGGGCAGAGTTTTGAGATCTCAGAAGCTCAAGTACTGCCAGTACGTCCCAGTTTCCTTCTGCTACCTTCAGATCAATATGTAGAACTCTCAGTTACCTCTCAGGCACCAACATGCTGCCATGTTTCCCACCATGGTAATAATGAACTAAGCCTCTGAACTATAGGTCAACCCCCATGAAATATTTCTTTTATAAGAATTTCTGTGGTCATGGTAGCTTTTCACAGCACTAGAAACCACAACTAAGCCGTGTGTGTGTTTGTGTGTGTGTGTGTGTGTGTGTGTGTTTAACAATTTCTGTGAAGAATCAGACTAACAGTCAAGAAAGCACAGCTTTGAACATGGACATATATGTGTGCTAGTGGTATTTTCACATTCGAGGAAGTTCTCAGAACAAGAAACAATACTTTTGACTAAATAAAGTACATCTATAAATGTGACCATAACAAGTGAGTTAAAATTAAGAACAAATAGTTAACTCTTGAAAATAAGAAAAGGAGCCGGGCGGTGGTGGCGCACGCCTTTAATCCCAGCACTCGGGAGGCAGAGGCAGGTGGATCTCTGTGAGTTCGAGACCAGCCTGGTCTACAAGAGCTAGTTTCAGGACAGGCTCCAAAGCCACAGAGAAACCCTGTCTCGAAAAACCAAAAAAAAAAAAAAAAAAAAAAAAAAAGAAAATAAGAAAAGGTACTCAAGATATTCAGAGACAACATGTGGCTGGTTATAATCAAGGGAACACTGAAATATTGAACCCGACCCGCGGGTCCAGTTATTCAGGGTACAAAGAGGCTCCTACCTGAAAATCATGAGCTAGAGAAAAGAAGGAGACCAAGCAAATTTCACTTGTCAAGGTCTCCCTTTATTAGGGAACAAAACCAGTACATACAGCGATGAAATGTGGAGCTGCTTGAGGTGGGGGTAGGGGCAGTGAGCAGGAACTGGGGGTGTAAATGAACAACTGGTTAGCTAGCTAGCACACCTGTGTAAACGGAAACATTCTTTTGTGGATAGCTAACTAAGGAAGAGGGGAATCTCTGCAAACATCCTTGAGACAATGGCCTCCATATCTTTGTTAGCTTCCTAGAGTCAAATGTCCTAGCTGCCTCTGTTAAACATTCTAAGTCAAAGGTCTTTGCTGACCTCCTGTAATATATTATTAGGGCAAAAGTTCCCCAACAGAATATAAATTTAAAAAATATATAAATGGATGTCTAGCAGTGTTTAGCATAAGATATATGAATGGAAAACAGTAAGTTTACCCATCAGGACTGGGCACTGATGCTATTTTCTAAATATTATGTGTCAAGACATTACTGTGATGTGAATATTATTTATAGATATAAAATTAGGTGTTGGTGAGGAAAAAAATTGGAAAATGAAGCATAGACACTTTTAGAAAGTAGGCAAATGGGAAGAATGGTATTGTCTTTGTTATGTTGAGATTTTGAGCATTATTGTGATCTCCAAATACATGGCTATCTTACTTTAATAGAAATACAAATACACTCTAAAATAAAAATGAAGGACTGTGAAAATATTTGGGTTGGCATTTGTGTGGACTGGTCAAAGAGAAGAACAGAGTACTGATACAGTGATTTCAGATCCCAGATTGAAATATGCCCTATTTAAGTTGTTGATCACATGCAGTTTAATCAATAAAACAAAGGAAGAGTCTACTAAGATGATAAAAAGGCTCAGGATCACAATTTTTACTTCTTGGTTACTCATCGGTTGTATGATTTTATGCATTTGCTATTTGACCTTGATTAAATTTATATATTAATTTTGCTTTAGAAATTAGAAACATAAATGCATAGTATCAGAGACATACTCATATTGTGCAATTAGCCTCCAGGTTCACCCACACGTAATACTGAGGGCCACATGCTTTCTTTCAAGTCCCCGTGTTGCTCTCTGCTTCATTGTCCCTGGATCCTCAACAATTTATTGCATTCCTAAGTAAAACTGAAATTCTGATCGGAGGTTCCAGTGTCCTCAGAATGGTCACTGATTAATGAAATCATAGAAAACGTTGATGAATATACGATTCTTTATTCCTTTGTAGGGAAAACTTCATACGTGTTCTCTGTAGCTCCTCAGAGTCAGCAGAGTGACTGAGTCCCAGTTATCTGCACTGTGACCCATGCATCCTGTAGACTTAAGTGAATTTGCTAATTCCCTAGATCAATATTCTCACTCTCTCACTTTTGTTTCTCATGTTCTCTTCTCATAACAACAAAACATCTTCATAGGTTCTACTGTTGAAGAAATCAATTTCAATCACATCTACCTCAAATTTTCAGGAATATAAAATGATACTGTCCATATTTAGCACAGCTTTATACCTAATACCACCTCAAGCACAGAGTGCTGATTAAATATTAGTTCTGTAGTAAGGAGAGATCAAAAGGCAGGTGTGTAGGTGGGGCATTGAATGACTGACACCTGACTTCTATGATTAATGGAATGGGGAGGCTATTAACAAAAAAGAAAAATGGAGGTTTTTCAATTTAAGTTCAAATAGGATGACTTCTTCAAGTTAAGTAAAGGTTTTAAAATGTGCTCGTAAAAAAAATCCTCATGACAACTCACATTATTCAATACAGGTTTCATTGGAGAAAGAGGGTGTCTAGTCAAGAAATTGAATAGTAAAAGTAAGAGAAAAAAACAGCCTCAGATGCAAAACAAGAAAGACTTTATTCTCCTTTAAACCAGTTTTATACATGGAAAAATAAACGACCTTGGAGGGTAAAGTTTCACAATCGTCTGATTCAAGGTGCTTAATTATGTACTTCTTCATCCTTTTTCTTTATTTGTCTTTGTTCTCCTCTGCTGAGGCTATGGCTGGTACACAGGTAGCCAAGATGTCTTAGATAATTGCACCAAAGATGAATAGGGTTTTATTTCCAAAAACCATTCACTTCATGTTGTTTTCTTCAGTTCAAGTAGTGGTCATTTGGTATTTCAAACAGTCAAGTCTCTCTAATTCATAATTTAACAAAAATGATTTTGGCAGACTTTAATGAAAATCTGAATTGAATTTAGCATTGGGGTTGTTAATGAGTGATTTCTGCCAAACAGACAACCCCAATGTTAATAAGATGGCCACTTTTCAGTTCCTCTATAGAAAATATCCTTTTTCTCTCTGCTGTTCTTTTAAAAATGTAATCCCTGCTCCTTAATATAAAGTATAAATAGTGAAAAGCTGTTTTTCTATAGGATTACATCTACCAGGCTGGACCTGTTGATTCTCCACATATCTTTCTGCCCAATTCAACAAAGAATTAAGTAAATCCTTGTGGTATAAACAAAGAAAGGATTTATTGGAAACTACAAACTTTGAGAAGAAATATTAAAGTAGAGAATAAAATACTTTTTAAAGAACATATTAGATTACTGTTGTGTTTTCAGAGTAACTCATTTTAATTTTTTCTATTTTCAATTAGTTTTATTCGTTATTTAAGAACTCTATACAACCTGTTTTGTTAATAGTCACCTTCTTCACCCAACTGTTATCTAATTCACCCCATTCTCTGCCAACACATCTTTTTGTTTTTCTTTTTTGTTATTTATAAATATTTTAAGACAAATTCATGTTGTCCAAATATTACTGAATGTTGTAGTTGTCTACTAGAGAGTAGTTAGCTTAGCATGGGCTAAAGTTAAGAGGAAATAGCTCCTTCCCTTTCCCAGTATCTAACAACTATCAATAGCTACATGTATTTGTGTGGGATTGTATGAATAGTTCCATTTCCTTGCTGTTATCCAATCTGGCTTGGGCTTACACAGGTTTTGTACATTTTATTACAGTTACTGTGTGTCCATGTATGCAATTTCCCTGCTGAGTACAGAGATAATGTTTCCTTGTAGCTATCTACTGCTTTGGGCTCTTATGCTTTCTCTGTCTTCCCTTCCTCATTAAACCCTTAGACTTGGGAGGGGTGTACTGTATATATGTTCCTTTGGGACCTGAAAATTTCCTGCCATATTTTTTTTTCACTTTGATCAGTTGTGAGTCACTGTGATCATCACAACATTCTGCGTTAAGAATCTCTTGCATGTGAGGAGAGAGATATTTTGATTTATAGCTAGAACAATAAGTCATCAGGAGTCAGTTCAATAGTATGTATATTTAGAGGCATAATACTAGTAGATAACACCTATGGTTTATGACTTGTCTAACCATCAGTTTTTAGCACAAATATGGTGCTACAAGTCATTCATTCTGTAGAGTAGAACTTTTATCTAATCAGAAAGTGGTTGGTTATTACTAAGACATTAGAGTGACAATTGTCCCAGTGGGCATCTCTTTCCTATTACTGTAGCTGGAAGAGTTTGTAGATAGGTATGGTGGACTATTAATTTTGTCCTACTGGAAGATGTTATGCAAAGCTATTCAATAGAAATAAATATTCCTGGTACATACCAGCGTGATGCTGCCATGTTCTGACTCAACTTTGTGTATGATGGTAACTAAGAGCAACTGCTATAGCCTGTAATGTTGGAGGATCTATGAAAAACTACAGAAGAATTTTTTATAAAAGTATGTCTAAAAACAACAGAATAAGAAATTAATAACTGGTATAGGGAAAATTTATTCTTTAGCTCTGGTATCTATTTACTTGTAGATACATTGTATCCCTATCAGAAGGTTACTCCATTTTAACAATTTTTGCACGTGTTCATGTGTGTATGTGTGTGTGAGAGAGTGTATTGTGTTTATTGACAGTTGGTATTATTTTGGCTCTTAAGACATTACTGTTAATCACACTGAGAAAGAATAATATAAGATAAACTCTGTTTACACATACATATGTGTGTGTATGTATGTATGTTTACTTTGGTATTTGTGTACTAATTTGTTGCTCATAGCTATAATTATGTATCTAAAGCTGGTTACTTCATAGAGAAAAGAGGTTGAACCATTCTGGAAGCTGAAGGTTTAAACCTAGGCAACTTCACTGTTTCAGAATATTAAAGGATGGCATTATGACAGAAAGGTATGTGAGGGAAGCATTTTATGGTATGAAAATTAAGCTAGAAGGACAGTTATCCTTTTGAATTTTTTGTTCCATTGAAACTGACAATGTCTCACTTGCTTTGGAAAAGCATGCCCTTAGGGCTACCACCACTTTGTGGTATGACAAGATAGCAGTGCCAGCTGCTAGGCCTGATAGAGTGTATTTGATCCTCAGAATCTAATGGTAGAACAAAAAAAGGGAGTCTTGAAAATTATCCTCATTTCTCCACCCTGTGCACAACAAATGTGTGTTCTCCTTCCAGCTAAATAATCAATGATTGTACTAATGTATAGAAGGTAAAAGCAAACACTTTCATGACTTTTAAATCCATCATTTATATTCAAGTAACATGAACCTGAAAGGATAACCCATATACAAGCCATAGTAAATCCTAAAAATGCTGGGGAATATCTAAGTGGTAGATTAAACTCTTTGTGCTCTTAAGCCCCTAAATTATATAATCGCATATTTGTTCATGCATATTTGGGTGTTGACATTATTTCTAAAAATATCTGAGATTTGCCAATATTAAATTATCATCTTAGTAGGCTTAGAACTTTCTGAAAGATATCAGTCAAAGAGAATGTACTCAAGAAAATCAGGCTACTGGTCGAAGGAAAAGGCCAATAGCCAGTAAACGAGCTACAAATGCAAATAAACAGAACTTAAGGTAGTACATGGTGCTTGTTTTCTGATTCTCACACTCATTATTGATTTACTTCTTCTTATTATTTCCCATAACCTCCTCTTATTCCCATCCAAAATGGAGGTTATAAGAAACTTTGTTGTTGAGATTAACTCTTATATGTAACTCCAATTTCTCTTGATATCCTCAGAATAGGGAATATTTTTATCATGAATAAAAGTAATTTTTCATAATTTGTAATATATATGTATTACACACACACACACACACACACACACACACACACACACACATATATATATATATATATATAACATGATGTCCTGTTTGTGGGGAATGATTGATTTTGAGATGGGAATAAAACTTCATAGGTTAGTCTGACTGAAAATCTTGTAAACCTCCCTTGTCCTCCTGTGTTTGGATGTATAGGTATGCTATCATACTTTCTTTTCTTATGATAATCTTCAGGATCTCATAGGTCAGAATAGTTTTAGTTACCTAAATGTATTTACATATATCATTGTTGTGGGTATTTTATTTTAAGCTGTGTGACTTTTCTTTATGCTACATTTGTTTAACTCTGTAAAGCTGTGATTCTTTGCCTGTCTAAAACACCAAATGGTCTAATAAAGAGCTCAACCACCAATAGTGAGGCAGGAGAAATGATAGATGGGACTAGAAATAGAAGGAGAAATCTGGGAGGAGAGAAGAAGAAGGAGCAAGAGAACAAGGAGAGGAGGACTCCAGGGGGAAGCCACTGAGCCACCCAGTCAACCACAGAGTAAAAAAGAAAATATGATACGCAGAATTAAGAAAAGAAAAAAAAAAGGGAGGCAAAAGATAGTCGGAATAATACAAGTTAAGAAAAGCTGGCAAGAAACAAACCCAAGCTAAGGCCTGGCCTTTATAACTAATAAGCCTTCATGTATGATTTATTTAGGAGCTGGGTAGTGGCCTCCAAAGGAGTAAAGAGTAAAAAAATTCACACAACATCATGTGCTTTGTTCTTTTTATCACTCTATAGTAATCTGTGACCCATGATTTTTACCCCAAATGCCTATTAATGACCCCTTTTTCAAGTTTTAGGATAGTTGGAATAAGGCTTCTTGTAGAAGGGAGCTTTTGGCAGGGGATAGAGACTTAGCTGTTAGAAGGAAGAGCACTAGCTAGTTCCAGGCCACTTGACCCCAAAATAATCAAACAGAAACTGTATTATTTGAATCACTGCTTAGCTCATTAGCTCTATCTTTTTATTGGCTAACTTTTATATCTTAATTTAACCCATCTCCATTAATCTGTGCATCATCATGAGGTCGTGGCTTATCAGCAAAGTTTCAACAAGTCTATCTCTGGTGTGGCGGCTCCATGGCTTCTCTCTGACTCTGCCCTTTTTCCTCTCAGCATTCAGCCTAGCTTTCCACTCCTAAGTTCTGCCTAAATACACCAAACTAGTTTTCTATCACAGCATACAGAGGGAAATCCCACATCAATTTATCTTACATTAAGTGTAAAGAATTGAATGATGGTAAAAGCCATGTTCAAATTAATTGCAGTTTTTCCAAAATGACAATTTTTTTATATTCTCAACAGCAAAGTATGAGAATTCTGAATATTCTCCCTTCTTGTCAGGTTTTGCATTCTTTTATTTTTGATCACTCCAGGAATATGGATGCTGTGGTTCTCATTTACATTTCCTTAGTGAGGAATTTTCATTTTCCCTAGCATTGAGCCTCTTCTATGATCTCATTGACCACTTGCTTGTGTTGCATTAAGGTTTTGTTATTTCAATTAGATTGTTGCTACTTACTGATACATAGTAAGATATTTTTACATTGTAGATACAAATTTCCTTCTAATATATTATATTTCTCCTAGCCTCTGTTGAAGGTTATATTTTAATTTTTATGATGCTACATTTATCTTTTTTTCTTTTATGGTTAGTGAATTCTTTGCTCTGCCTAAGGAATCTTTGCCTATTCCACAGTCATAAAATTCTCCTGTTTTCTTCTAGAATTTTATAAATTTAGCTTTTATGTTTAGTTTATGATGCATTTAAAATTGATATTGGTACATAGTGTGACATTTTTGAGGTTATATTTTTTTCTGGTGTTATTTTTGTAAGCATCATATATCCAGTTGAATTATTCAGATTTAACATAAATATAGAGATTTCCTGTAGTCCCTGTCAATCATTTTATGGCAGGGCACATAAAATTTACTTAGAAACCAGTGTGATTACTTTGAATAGATTTTTGTTTAATTGAGCCTTTCAGCCCTTTGTGAACAGTATTTAGTAACATGTACTATTTTAATAGTGCAGTAGTTAAGTCAAGACAGACACTGAACTGGGTACCTTCACTGCCCTTTATTTCTTATATGATGACATGATGACTTCCTTTCCTTCTGTGTCTTCATGACATAGAGGCATTTCTTTAGTGTGATTTTGTATGAATAGCATAAAGCTATAGACTGTAAACCAAGCTGAACATTTGACATGCTTCACATGCTGCTAGAAATATCTGAGAAAACATAACTAGAACTAAGCATTTCAAGGCTTTTAGAATAAATAAACCAACAGTTATATTCTATAGAAGACATCATTGCCATAAACTTTTAGTGTTAAGAAAATACTGAGGAATTAGCATCCTAGTATTGTCTTATATTTAGCAGAAAGCATGACTTCATCCCATTAAAATAAAAGCAACTTTGGCATACTTTAGATAAGCGTCAAAACTGCCATTTCTTGATCTCTCATTCTTCACTCACTGGTTCTGCTGATGTCGTTCAATGAACAGATCCACACAGCCACCAACACTAATACAAACACCACCCATAACAATGCCTAACAAGTCAAAGCTGTCCACATTGTTCTGACAAACTGAGCCGCATGCCCTGCTCCGGAGCTCTGTCATCGTGTAGCTTGAAGCTCTGACCCAGTTCCTCTCAGCCTTGTCAGAACTACTTGATGACCATCTCTTTTGAAATCTCTGGCTATATTAAGATTCAGATCTTTCTTTCTGCTAAGTTTCCTTCTGTATTTTTTTTTCCTCTACAGAATGGGCCTTTCCCCAACCCTTTGATTAGAATGCCCACTCCTGTACTCAATTCCCAAGCATCACCTCCAGGTTTTGCATCTTCTTGCTGCTCAGTTCTTAGGGATCACTTCCTTCAAATAGAGTCTGTAAGTATCCTTAATAAAAAGAAAGGTGTTTTCATTCTGTGTCCCCCTATATTGGCTCCATCCATTTCATGTACTAGAATTTATTAAATTTATTAAAGCCAAGTATTAATTGCATTTGATTGACTCCTGCACCCAGTAGCATACCTATCTGATCACTGTTGTAGTTTCAAGCCTGGGTCAGTGACAATCACAACAAATCTCTAAAACCTTGTGAATAAATACAAGTAGAAGTGAGTGAAATACTCTGACTATTCTTAAATTAGCTGGAAGACTTAGGAAATATGTTGTTAGGTATAGGGAGTATATGGAATTTAATGTTTTATTTGGAGACATTTCAGGTATCTTTACAAAAACAGTTATATAAATTAAAATTATCATGGATATCTAAATATTTATATTTGTATCAGACATAATGACTTGATCTACATGTGAATTTTGGAAAATTTTTAGATAATTTCTCTAATATTTGTATACATTGTATACATTTTCTAATATTTGTATACATTGGTACAGAACCAATGTTTGGCAGTGTAAATTTTTAGGCTTGAGCAGTGAATAAATTATCAGATGTTCAAGCAAAGTTTGGAAATGGAATTTGGGGCAAAAGAAAACAGTTCGCTTTAGACTTTTAAATTAGTAAGCTTGGAGCATAGTGTCCTGCAAATTGCTGCTTTTCCCAGGCAGTGACCAATTTCTGGAGAAAGGAGAAAGAAAAGAAAAGCAAAATGCAATCTGCACACAGTCAAATGCCAGAGGCAGTGTGAGTGCTGTGCAGGTTCAAGCCAGGTCAGAATAAAAACACTGCTAAGCAGCCACCCATCTTGTCAAATGACAGAGCAACTACTTATCGCTTATTGCCCTCTACAAATATTAAAAAATAAGTCACAGACTCAGCTACCAAACACGTGAGATTTCACTGTGGCTTTATCTACTTGGAGGGGTTTGAGTGGAAATTCATTGTGGGGAATCTCTGTAAATTAAAGATTACATTTTCTCTTAATCTAACTGTTATGCTATTTTGTCCTAATGGTGATTTGGCAGCACCTACTGCTCTGAGATTGTGTCACCTTAGCAGCAAACACTCCTGGTGACTCCAAGTTATTGTGACTCATTGGAAATTCTCTGCCTTGGAGACATCATAGATTTAGTTTGTTCTTGTTTGTCAATTTGGTTTTAGTTTGCTTTTATTGATAAGATTGCATTATTTCCATTCACTGTTAGCTTTATTCTGAAACTCTTAGAGTACTCACAATTCCTCCTGCCCTAGTATCTCCTATATCATTATTATGCTCCCTAGTATATTTTATATATCTTCTTTCTGTGTAGCATGAATTCTAATTCATCTTAATAATAAAAAGCCCTGAGTCCATACTTGCTTGCACCACACTCTGATCTTCAGGCAAGCTTTGTTTGTTAGATAACAAACAAAATATTACCACATTTATGCAAGTTTTTAAATGTTTTAATCGATTGTTCATGTGGGGAACTTTGGAGTACTTATTAATTTGGCTGGAATTCTTCTAAGACTCCATTGCCTCATTTGGAAAATGAAGAGTGGTTAAGGAATTAAATCAGTTTTTGATTTTTTGAACCAATTGATAAACTTGTTGTAGATGGTTTAAAATTATAGAAGTATGCATCTCGTTTTGTCGGTTAAAATCAATCTGTTACATAAGCCAAACTCACACTTAGCTTTACCATGTAGAACACATGCAAGAATCCACATAGTCAAGAAAATTTGCAGTGGTTCGAAAGGTTACAGAGGTATAACCTTCCCTAATGAATGTGTCAGGTGTGGCAGGCATGGTTGGTATTTATTTGCACTGTAGCTCATTGTCATCGTATCATCCCTCTCAATTTCTTATTCTTACTCATCAATCTCTTTTTTAATTGTGATTCTGCCCTTTTTCCTGATAAAACAATTTCTTTTAATAAGAGTTCCACATCAACAGGGTCTACATCTGCGGTGAACACCTACATATATACTGACACAAAAAAATTTTAGTGGCAACAATTCAGTATTTGACAAGTGGTATTTTGGGACTGTAAACACCAAATTTGTCATTGAAAGAAATCCTGCAATGCGCCTGAAAAAAAGAAAACATTTTCAGAGGTCACATGATCTCTCCATTTAGAATTTCTTGCTCTGTCATTGCAACATACTATTACCTTTAAGCAGCAGTAAGACATTTTCCACATGGCAAATAGTGAAAAGTGAAGCAAGTCTCCAGAGCCTGGCATGATGTTGTCATCTCAGCACCCACAAATAGGGCCAGTAGGATCAGCCCATGACCAGATGACTCCGTCTTTCTAAATAGCTAGGACTGGTCATCTGAAGAGTTAATATCATCCATGGACCCTGGATGTTTTATTTTCTCATGAGAATCAGAATAGAAAAGCTTCAGCTCCACATTTGAAGCTCTGTGAAACTGGTACTGCTACCTTCTGAACATGGACATATATGATTTCTGTTGGAGGAGAGAGCCGCTTGTTGGTTCCCGGCCACGTAGTCCCCAAACAATCACACAAAAATTGTATTAATTAAATGACTGCTTGGCCCATTAGCTCTAGCTTCTTATTGGCTAACTCTTAAATATTATTTTAACCCATTTCTATTAATCTGTTTATCGCCATGAGGCTGTGGCTTACCAGGAAATGTTCCAACTGGTGTCTGTCTCCAGCGGGGCTACATGACTTCTCTCTGACTCTGACTCATTTCTGCCACCATTCAGTTTACCTTTCCCCACCTAAATAACTTCTACCCTGCTATAGGACCAAAACAGTTTCTTTATTCATTAATGGTAATAACAACATACAGAGGGAAATTCCACATCAATTTTCCATATCATGTGCTCTAATGTACAAACATGTAAGTTGTATAAAGAATAATGCTATAAAGATGCTGTAAAGAACTGATTACTGCCGGGCAGTGGTGGTGCACGCCTTTAATCTCACAACTCAGAAGTCAGAGGCAGGCAGATCTTTGTGAGTTCGAGGCCAACCCAGTCTACAAGAGCTAATTCAGTACAAGCTCTAAAGCTACAAAGAAATGCTGTCTCAGGGGAAAGAAAACTCAAAACCTCTGATTATTTATAAGCAAAATAGAAAAAATTTCAAGTTACTATCTTTTTTACTAAAAGGAATGAGAATCTATCAAATGATGAAGATTTGGATAGTTGGAAAATAAATTTATAATAACTGTAAGCAACGACGAATAATTTATTTGAGTAATATAACTGACCCAACTGTGTTGTATGTCCATGTGTGTCTGTGAGTGTGGTGCCTCTGTGCATGTGTATGTAAGTATGTGTGTATATGTGAAGGTCTGCAAGTGCATATGCTATATGCTTTTCTGTATTACTCCTGTGTTAATATTATATGATTGCCACGGATGGAATAATTCCATGAGGTATTAAAATCAAATTTCCTTTCAATTTTATATGTGATTTCATTTCTTACATTTATTAGTTAAATTATTGGTACTTTTTAACAGCTTTCAGAATTATATGTAAACACATATGACTCTCCAAGAAACCATGCTTTATTTCCTTAAGATTGGGAGATTTAATTAGAGACATAATTAAATACCATTGATAATTTAACTCAGCCAACATAGCCAGAGGATATCATCTTCAGAGCCAATAAACTAATTCTGCATCTTATATACAAAAGTTATAGTTGATTAAGTTTTTCTCATTCTAATCTCTTACTCTGATATCAAGAATTCTAGGCCTTAAATATATTTTGCTGATTGAACTCTTCTGTGCTGGGAAAAGACAATCAAAGCTATAGCTGGAGGGTCTTTTCTATTTCCTTCAAATGCTTTGAGCCTTTCATTAAGTTATTGCAGTAGGTGAAGTGCTATTCCTCAGTGTCTGAAACAGACATTGAGTTTTGTGTGGGTGTGCATATACATTTAAAACAATCATTTGAGGGAACACATTAAATCTTATGAATGACAGAAAACATATTGTATGTCCTTAAGACTACAACTTAAAACTGTCACATCTAGATTTTTACACAAGAGAATGACTGTCTGTAATAATTATCCTAAATTGAATATCTACTAGACAGCTTTACATAGTTGATTTGCTGCAGCTACTCCAAAGAAATACCTTGAGCTAGTTTCAGTTTGTTTTAGTTGGGTTTCTGTTACTGAAACAAACAACATAGCCAAAAGCATCTTGGAGGAGGGGAGGCTTCCTTTGGCTTACAGGGTTCCAGTCTTTTGTCCTGGAGAACCAAACAGAAACACAGTGCAGGGGTTTGAAGCAGGAGCCACGGAGCGGCAATGCTTATTAAATTGCTTTCCATGTACTGTTTGGCTGCCATTGTTATATAGCTGAGGCCCACCTGCTCAAGGATGGCACCCCCTACACTGGGCTGTGGCCCTCCCACATCAAAGATTAATTGAGAAAAATGCCACCACATAGATGCCCATGACATCAATTCTTATCACATGAATTCCTCAAATGAGATCAGTTTTCACGTGTAACTCTAGTTTGTAGCAAGTTGACAAAAACAAACCAGCATATATACACAAACATGTAAGCATGCTCACACACACACACACACACACACACACACACACACACACACACACACACACACTGGCAGGGGTGTGGAGAGAGAGAAAAAGACATCCTCCTCTGGCTAAATATTAACAAAATAACAGAAAGTGAGGCTAAAACTCATGGTTGGAAATTGTTGTATTTTCTCTCATTACTGAGCATACATTTAGCAAATACGCAATTCATAATTCCTCTGAACCATAATATGCCTTTAAGCTTCTGCATCATGTAGGCATTGCTGTCATGGTACCCATTTCAAAGAGTACTCTGACATGACCAAAACTACCAGTGAGACTATGAGAGACTGTTAACTCATCTATACCTCACCTACTCCATTGACCTAGGGTCAACTCAGTGTTCTTAGTCATAAGATTGTTTCTGATTCATACCCAATATAATTTGAGGGACCACCTAGTCAAACAACATTTTGTTCCATCATTAGTCTGTAAAATCATGATGTTTAAACAAAGAGTTTTCCTAATGTCATGTACGTTAAGAAAACTAGGGACCAGATCTAATGCCAAACATCATTTTATGGGTTAATGATTACCATAAAGAAGTGTTGGCTAAAAAATCTAATGAGTTAGGAAGTAGGAACAAAGCTATTCTCATAGTGATAAAGTCACTGAGTACCCATGCAATTCCAAGCTACCTGGACACACACACACACACACACACACACACACATTTACTACTGAGCACCGTTCTTGCATGAGTTCTTTGTTCCTAAAGACATTTTTTTTATCAAACAAGAACTTTGAATTTCCCCTTTAGCAATCCAAATATGTTCACTTATAAGTGGAAAGAGGTTTGACTTTTAATAATTCAAGTTTTTTATTAAGTTCCATGAGGTTGTTTGGGCATTCAAATTTTCATTTCTTATCTAATCTTCTTTTCAATTTTGGAACTACTAGGTATATGTCTTTTCTTGTTTATATGTGTTTGGGTATTTATGTAAATATACTTAAGTAGGCAAATGATTAGCATATACTTTTAGGAAAATATTAGCATAGTTATGTAGCTAATATTATTCTTGGGAACCACTTTGAGGAAAAATGTATTTGCTTTAAATAAAAGCCATATATTATCATCAGTCCCATGAGATTAGCAGTGAGCTGTTGTAGAGCTGTAAGTTTAGAGACCATGCACTATGAAATGTGTTTGTGAAGGAGTCCGGCAAATGTCCCTAGAATTATGCTTACTCTTGATGTTTCATTTAATGTTCAGCTCTCCCTCCTCCTCTGGGGTTTTGTGAATTACAACAAACTATTGCATCAGTGAAATTCTTCATTCTCTGACAGGAAAAGAAACGTGGTCCTTGTCTTGGTCTGATCAAATGTTGTGTGCAAAACTGTGTGTGGGTGCCTGTACACAGAAGCCTAGAATTGAGGAAGCTGAGGCAGGTGGTTTGTGATCATGTCTTCAAGTCACCCTTGTCTATATAGTGAAATTCAAAGCCAGCATGAAAGAGCTCACAATATTTCATTTTATTGTCTTGAAGGTAGTCCCAAGTTAAAGAAGAATTTGAGATACTGTCAGTTCTGTAACCTAATGCAAATTACCTATCAACATGGTCATTGTGCATTTTAAAATCAATGTATCTAATAAACCCATTTTCATGAATACTTTGAAAATTAATAAAATAATTAAGTGTGAAATACATTTTAGTATAGAAAGTTCTATAAATATCTGTTTTTTGATCCCAATAAGTTTGCAGTGGCATTTCCCATAAGATGATTGCTAAGGACATAACACATTAAGTTTATATGAATTGATGTTAGGTATAGATTTCTGCAGAGCTGTCCATAACAATTGATTTAATATATTATGTCATGTTTTGAAAAATATAGAAGGCATTATATTATTTAAATAAACTAATTTTTGTTTCTCCATAAGTTTCTTATGCAAATCTTTATGAAGTAATATATTATTGAGTAACATACATAGTCACATAAATATATTTTCATATATATATATGTCTATTTATGTGTATATATGTGTACACACGTGTCTGGAAGTCAGGGGTCTATATCAGGTATCTTCATCAGTTACATTTCATCTTTTATTTTTCTTTTGGTCTGGGATAGTGTCTCTCATTGAATCTGGAGCTGACCAATTGGCTAGACTGGTTGTACTAGCCATAGCTATTTGCCTATCTCTGTCTCCCCACTTGGTACTAGAACTACTAGGACTAATGTCATACACAAGCTTTTTATGTGAGTGCTGGTCATCCAAACTCAGTTCCTTACACTTACAAAGCAAAGACTTTACATCCTGAGAAATCTCCCCCTCTTCTCTAGACAAGGATTTTGTTTTCTGGTTTTTGAGACAGGGTTTTTCTGTAGCTTTGGAGCCTGTCCTGGAACTAGCTCTTGTAGACCAGGCTGGCCTCGAACTCACAGAGATCTGCCTGCCTTTGCCTCCTGAGTGATGTAATTAAATGTGTGCACCACACTGCTAGGCTAGATATGTTTTCTTAATAGAGAACTTGAAAATGAGTTTTAAAAAGTATATTGAATATGTAGTCATTTACATTTTTAAAATATTGTCTTTCTGTTTTATATTCAATTAATTTAAGGGATATAATGAAGCAAACAATTATAAAACTAGAAGATTGGTTAACAGTAATTATTTTTGTAATCTAACTTTGCCTAATAACAATTTTTAAATAGTGGTACCTACTGGATTCTGAGATCTGTGTAACCCTATGTCCAATATGGCAAATGCCTGAAACATTTAAATTTGACCTTGAAAAACAAAAAGAATTGACCTAGCTCTCAGCAAATGTCTTACTGCATTCCCTCATCCAGCTAATATTCTCCATTAAATCCCCAAGGCTAGTAGTGTGAAAACTTTCTCTAACTCAGTGCTGTCTTCTGGCCTTGGAGGCATGCTTTCATTTATACAAAATAAGACAAAATGTTCCAACATTCTGCCCTTCCCAAAGCAGTTCTCAATCAATACGGTCCTGAGGAGCAGTGAAGACTTTTCTTTCAAGACTCTCCACCCAAATAACTGCTTAGGAATCCCTCTGCACTGTTGTTCAGGGGCCCCCAAGTGGGCTGAAAGTCACTGATCACACCCCTATTGGCAGTGATCAAGAACCCATGTGAGGTCATTCTCTGAGTCACCTACTAAGCGACCAAGCCAGAGGACTTGTGTTCAAATAGTTGAGTTTTAGCCTATATAAGAGAGGGAACTAATATCTACAATAATGTTTAATAATTTAACTCACCTAGGTAGGCATGCATGCAAAAGTACAGCTCATATGCCAAAAGGGGGTAGCTCAACCTCTGCTTCTTTATTTCCACAAAGAATCATTTCATTTTCTCCAAGATACCATGTAACAACTATTACAAACAGAGTTCAGCTAACAGTTGTGAAAGTGAATCGCTTTTAAAAAAATAGAACTTATTACTTTATCTGTAGAAATTCTTTGAATATAAATAATAAAGTACGAAATTTAATGAAGACTAGAAATTGAACTAAAAACACTTTTCAGTTGAAAGCTTGGCCCCTCAACTTAAGAGGTCAAATGCAAAGATCTTCCATGAATTTCCCTCCTACTAAGGGTTGTACTGCCATCTCCTTTGTGACAGAAGTCCCTGGCACTGTCAGTGTCACTGTATTCTTTTTTCAAAGGTTAGATCTAAGGGCACAACCCATGAGAACTCACATGAAGTCATGTCTCATCCCCCAGCCCTGCTCTGGAAGGTACACAAAGGGAGGCTCTCACTGATGCCAGCAGCCTCCATCTGCAAGCTTCCAAAGGAACAATTAGTTGTTCGGTGTCTAATTTAAAGGCTGTTTAGGGGATTGTTCTCCTTGAGTTAATGGGAATATGAGTGTTCAATGATGGGAGATTAGCCCCAGAAGACAAGGAAAGGCATTAAACCCTTATTTTGATTTGAATTGGGAGTGAATGAAGTGTTCAATGTTCAGGGAATGTAGTGAAGTTTACATGCCAGAATGAAAACTGACTGCTTTGTCTGACAAGGGAGACTCTGCAGCAGTTAGCACCTGAGAATCTCCAGGGACAGAGCTCAGATAGAGGTGGCCATTCATCATACTCTAGAGATGATGAGGTTCTTAGTAAAATGCTATATCAATGTAGTTAAATCTTCCCAGAACCAATGCCCTTCGCCTTTCTCTCCTCTATTACAAGTAATTGCTACTCATCTTGTTACGGATATCTTGAAAGTATTCACTGGCTACTTGGAGAGCGTAGGGGAGGACAAGAGAGAAGGAAAGAATATGACTGTATATCATTGACATTCATGAGAAAATTCAAATTAGATATTTGAAAGGCAGGTCCCCAGTAGGTGATAGCAAAAGTAGGAGCGATGTTGTGCCAAAAATACCACTGTGGCCTGGACCTCAGGGAGTCTATGTCAGATGCAGTGAAGAATAGTGATTTAGAAAGAGGAGATGTATGTGCTTTTCTATATGCCTTTATTTTATTTATATGCACAATTCCTCTGAAAACCTAGTAGGCTCTGGGGAGTTGACAGGCAGGTTGATCCTGGAGTTTCCAAATGATGCAATTTTGATTACACTTCTACTCTAAAGTACGAGTAGCATCTTTCAATGTGATCTGTGTTTTCAAATTTATATTTTTCATTCTTGGAACCCAAGCGCTCACACTTGGGCCAGTTTGTGAATGATGTGGATCTTCTTGTGACAAAATGGTTATAGGCAAGTGTAGCTATACATTTGGGAGTCTAAGTTTACCATACTGGAGGCTCACATACAGATCCAAATCACTGCAGGAAATTACAGCTCAGTTGATGATATGCCAGGCATTCGGACTGAAGCATATCCACAGTTTCATTATGCCTTGAAATGAAGATAATGTTCTGAGAAATGTATTCCTCAGAGATTATGTCTTTGTATAAGTTTTATGGACTTTTCTGATACAAAACTTGAGAGGCAGTTCAATCACTGTACTTGACTTGTTGGTTCAACCAGGAAATGCAATAAACGAGATGTGTGAGGCTCTAAGGAGAAGAACACTCTGAAATAATAATAAAATATGTAGAAGAGTAGGTGCAGAAGCAGTCATTTATCACCCCCAATAAGTATTGTGTAGTGTACATGATGATGTGTGCTATACTCTTATTCAGCGAGTAGCATATTAGTTTGCTTACATTAGCAATACAACGAACACATGGGTGGCTCATTTTAGAATGAAATTAAGTTAAGGATGATGTTAATAGGTGCTAAAAATCCATATCTTTGTCATAATTCTGCAGGACCACTGTTGCAAAGGCAAATGGCACTTTGACAGAAAGACATTCTGTAATGCATGACTGATGGTGAAATTGTGTGTGTTTGTGTGTATGCATGGAAATGGCATCTTTACTCGAGGTCTTTATACAAAGGGTTGTCCTAAAATTCACTCACTCAGTTTTTTATACTCAAATAGTAGATCGTGATTGCTTGAGGCAGTTAGCCAAGGTGAAGTTCCATTTTTCTCTTATTTAATTAAAATGGAAGTTTCTGACTTCACTTTTCCAGGAGACTGTGCTAATTTATTTTGAGAAAACAAAAAGAAAAAAATCAAAGTGATATTATTTATTGCAGGCTAATCCTATAACATCACTGAAATAAAGTTAAGGTATTCAAAGGTAACAGCTAATCACCCATCCATTCATTGAATTTTTCTATCTTAATATCTTCTGTGGATAGGAGGCATGCATACAGATGCTCCTGAAAATTTGCCAAAAAATACATTGTGAAAAATATGCATACCATGAATATTGCATTAGTTACATTATTAAAACTAACTTGATTAAATTAAGATATAATGTAAACCACAGAATAAGATTACTATCTCTTATAATAATGCCATTATTAGAGAACAACAGAAAAAGGAATCAAATAGCTGAAACAGAAGCATCTTCAATATAGCCTGTTCATTTATGTATGATTAGTTCATATTTAATAACATAAATAATAGCAATAATAGTAGCAGGTATTAGTTAATAAAGCCTAAATTCATTTGATATCAGTTTAAGTACTTTCAATATCTAAACTGATCCTTTCCTTAAACTTTAGTTGTAGCTAAATTTTACAATAAATGTAGTTACATTTAGTGAGAAATCAAGATTACTCCACTGAAGTAAGTAAAATACCACAAAAATCCTTATATCTTATGAGACAAAAAAGTGAACTTAAGTGATGATTTAGTGGAAAATCTCAAATAAATTTGTTCTCTCCATTCTGCACAGTCCTTCTTTGATTCTATACCAATAAAACCTAGGACAATGGGGTCAATCTACATGAGACTTTGTACAATTATTACATTACTAAAAACGTAATAAGGGTTATGTTTTTACTAAAAATGATTTCCCAAAGAAATAAGTAGGTTTTGGAAGTTTGACAATCACCTTTTCCTCTTGAGAAGGCCTTGAAGTCACTAAGTTATTAGCTGTTACTCCCTTTCCATTTCCCTCTGAATGATTGAACTGAGGGTGTCAATATCTTGTTCACCGAAGTTTAGGGTGTGCACAGGGAACTGGTCCTGCTGAAGAACTAAGCTATTTATGCACATACAACCACATACCCCCTCCCCAAATGGCTGCTATGGAACCACAGATGTTTTCTCGTATTCTTCCACAATACCCATTATAGACGACTGAAGGAAGCCATTTTAGAGCAACACTCCGACCTTGGTTACACTTACCCTTTCCCTTCCAATACTTCTCAGAACTAACTTCCTTCCTATTCAAACAGCCCACTGTTCTACCAGACAGTCAAGCTTTTCCTCCCACTCACTCCAAATCATTTGTGTAGCTGACAACTCGGTAGTCTAGATATTTCCCAGGATTTTACACAAGCGCTGTTGACAGGCAACTACATTTTCCTCCTAAAGCAACTCCTCTTTTCGTGGTGTCGGGGCTGCCCAAACACACCTAATAGTGGACAGACTGATAAAATAGAATGTAAAATCCCAAAGGTACAGGGGCTGGTGACCAGGAAATTTAGTTAACAGAAACAAGATGGAATTAGTGAACAATTTTCTGAGTGTGATGTGGCTTATTTTTCTTTTCCCTTCCATAATACACAGATTTGCAGCAAAGTGTTTATGTGGGTGTATGTGTGTGCATGTGGTGTGTGTGTGTGTGTGTGTGTGTTTCTCAATGAAAATTGTGCCTTTACATGGTTTCATAGATATTTATTTCTCTTCAATACTTCATTGGAAGGAAGAAAACTACAGGACTATCTTTAATCTTGTGTTTTGTATAATGTTCAATGTCATATTACACCATTAAAGTACTAAAAGCAACTGTGGGAATTAGCCCAGGTTGTTCACGATGGAGGAGTTTTTAATTCACAACCTTATTAGGAGATGCTATGTCTTCTTAAAGTCCATAGAGTACACTTTGGGTAAAAGTATGCAGTCTGACTAATTGGCCATTGTGGAAGTAATCACAGGTTTGGGGTTTGGATGGCAATGGTCAGTGAGATGATTTTGCTACTTGCTAGTCTTCCAGGTTACTAAGCATTTTCAATTTTAGTCTTCTCATCCAAAAAATTAAAATAAGAATTGTAGGTACTGTATATAACTGTGACAAAATAAAATCAATGTACATCTAGGCGTCTTCACTTTCAATAAGCCGCATTGTCATTTAATGCTGTTGCCTTTGTTTAAATTCCACCTCTCTCCCCAGTATCTCATTATATGTCTTCTTCCTCTTAAATTTCTCTCCCTTAATGCGCTCTTAAAGAGCCTGGCAAGCAGAATTCTTTTCTGGCTGATGATGCTCAGGAATGGCCAATACAAGTGTGTTTCAAGATAGGGCAGGAAATATGGAGAATAAAATGGGCCATCTATTACTGTAAGCTGTTCCACCAGTCTATGCTAGCAGTGTCTTGAAGAGCTAGTCAATTCCTTGATTGTTTATTTGTTGTCTGAATCTAGTTAAACATCCAGTTTGGCCCAATCAATTGATGTTTGTTGTATGTTTTTGTACTCTAACACTATGCATATTTGGACCCAGCAATACTGAATTAGAGATTGTTAATGTGAAGTTACTATATTCACAGTTATGTGAGGTTTTCTAAATTTTAAACAGATTTTTATGAATATAACTCTTCAAATAGCAGTTAATGAGCCCTGGTCAGGAGATTTTCAGCTTGCTGCTTTTATATAAACATAAAAAGCTTCTGGTTTAGAAAGACTAATGGGGTCATCTAGTCTAAATGTTTACTGGATTAGGAAGACTCTCCAATGTATCCCAGAAAGGGTGATGGCCATGTTATCCCTTATATTTTCTTCATCATTAATATTATTAATTTTGCAGATTTACAGATTATTTCACAGGTAAAATTCTTTCTTTAAACTTTCACATACATATTTAGTGCCTCAATTGATCTTTTTTGTAAATCCTATGAGTAGATGCTCCTCTTCCCACTGTATTTATCATAGCACCCAAATCCATGGAGGCTTACTTCCATTCTCTAAAACTCCAGAGCTATTAAGTCTGTGTGTGTCTCAGAACATCTGGATTACACAGCTCGTTCACTTGACCACTGGCTAAACATCCTACTTGTTAAAAAGCTCAGGGCTGCTATTAAGCTGAGATTTGCTGCTCTGAAGTGTCCACCCTTTGGTCTCAGTTCTGCTCTCCTGAGACACAAATAATAAGTTTAATCCTTCTTCCACAAGACAGCACTTCAAATATTTGAAGATGACTCTCCTCTGCCTGCTAAATCCTCACTTCCGCAGGCTAAACACACTCATTTCTTTCCACTGACCCTCATAACTCATGGCTCCCAGGCACTTCATCATCCTGGCTCTACCTCCCAGGAGAGTGTTTCAATTTGTCAAAGTTTTAAAACGTATGTTCAAGAGAGAATACAAACTCCATACCTGACCACAAAATCAGAAAACTGGCGTTTTCACCTCTCTTGTTTTGGCCACCATGCTCTCATTAATCGGCATTTGGTTGTTATGTTAGAAGGCAACCAAACACTGAATAGTGACCTAGCACTCTGTCAATTTTGGATCTTTACCTTTTATAAAATTGGTGTTGAAATAAACCACTAATCTCCAACCTACTTGGAAACTAAATAGGTTCAAATAAGATTGCTTCTTAAGCCTAGTCATAAGATTTACTAATACTTCACCTAAAGACCATCTAGACAGATTGATTTATAGTCATAGCCTCTAAAGATATGTTTTGCTTTAATTATATTTAATTTTAAAAATTATAGCATAACAAGAAACATTTTTTTAAAGATTTTTAACTTTTTCTTAAAAGTATAAAAAGAAAGTTTCCTATTTTGCTTACAGATGCAATATTATTCCCAACATAACTTTACTTATACTTTCACCCAAGGAAAACACTGTTCTTCACCCATACATTTTTAATAGAATCTTACTAAAAATATTTCTGTTAATTTTGTAATTGGAATTAATAAGGAAACAATGAAACAGAAAGAAAATACTTGCTTCCTCATTTAGATGAAATCGTATGTTTTGCCTGTATGTATGTGCATCTGTGATTCTTTTCAAAATACTTCCTTATTAAAATACTTTTAATATTCACTATTTCTCTTTTTCCATCTTTCAAAAATTTCATCAAATATTGAATATAATTGGGTTTATCATGAGAAACCTCTCCAGACCCACCTTTAGTAGAGGAATTGACATCTTATAGTCATAGATTAATTTTTCTTCTCATATATTTTGTCAATATGATTTTATCTGATCACTCTCACTTTTCTTTGATTGTCAGTACTGGAGTACTGTTTGTTTGGGTTTTGTCTCTTGAGATAGGGTCTCATGTGGCCTAAGTTGGCCTTGAACTTGCTGTAGCAGAGGATGGCTTTGAATTTCAGTACGTTTATGCTAACTGTGACTTATAGTAATGGAAAGAGAACATTAGTAAACACAAAATTCTGAAAGTAAATTCACAGACAACAAAATCAAATCTGTCTTTAGCATTAGTTTATGGTTATACATTTTGCTACTCAATCCGTCATTGAGAACCAAAATTGTCATAGTTTGTTGTTCCAGTGTTTAACTGAAATCTGTGCAAAATTAAATGAGCTACTAATTTCAGAAAGCACTTCTTTTTAGCAGATAAAAACATTTGCTAGACTAAATTGGGATCAAACTTGAGTCTTTTTTTTTTTTACTGAGCTCATTCTTCTGATCTTCGGCACTCTTTGTCCTGTTATGTTCTGCCCATTCCTGCCTAGTAATCCATCCTGCAAACACAGGACACAAAACAAAATCATGCAAGCTAGTATATAAACTGTATAAATATCATCCAGTATCTCCTACATCTAAGATAGCACAGGACTATGTGAAGCTTTGTTCTTGACTATACTTATTAAGCTTAGATTTGCAGGTGTTTCTTATTGCCCGTTTTATGAATGGAGAATGAATGTTACAACCCTCCATATGATAGCTGCATCACTACCTTTGTTCTTCTATCCTGGACGATATGAATACTGAAAACATTTCTACAGGAAGAATCTATCTATGCTTTGCAGATGGAAATATAGGTACACACAGAATCTGCAGCTGGCCATAGGAGATATACCCACTGTCACAAATCAAGTGTGGCACAAAGTTAGGGTGAACCCTTGAAACATCAAGGCCTGGGGTTTATTCTCAACCCTGGGCTGAAATACGGAAACAATTGGTATCCTCTGGGCTTCTCTTTCTTCAGATAAGCAAGTAAAATGTCTGTCCTTGTCATCTATATACTGAATTACCTTTAGGTTTAAGATACACTGGAAGGATGGATTTTCTTCAGTCTCAATGACAATTTCTTCACATTGGCCTCTTTTATCAAGAATCCATGGCCTCCAGTAACTACTCGGAGCTTCTGAAGGAGACTATATTGATGGCTGAGTTAGTACGTTAGCTTTGTTTCTCTAATTTGAAACCAGACAAAATTAAGTAGGAATTGGCCCATCATTTGGAAAGATGAAGCAGGGAGATTTTGAGTCAAAGCCAGCTTGTGCTACATTACCTTGTGCTACATCACAAATTCAAAAACAACAGAAAAAAATGAAAAAGTAAAAAACAAATATAAAATAAAATGTAGAAAATAATTCTTTTACAACAAACGTATTAGCATTTCTTTTATACTGTTAACAACTTAGCAAATGCACATATATTTGCAAAAAAGCCATGTTCTATCATCATATTAAATGTATTTTATTATATTCTTCTATTAATTCATCATCTATTATAGTTGCCTATTTTTTTGAGAATTCGTCATGACATTTTTCATAAATGATATATTCTGAAAACAAAGAACATGATGGTATAATTTATCTTAGTATTTTACCTGACTTAATGGCAGGTATGTTTCTCATGTCAAAACCAAGATTTTTTTTAAAATAATAAATATTTCATTTAAATTTATTTTTGATTTAAGTTGGTAGTAAATAAATGCATGAATGCCAACTTTCAAGGTTGTTGTAAAAATTATTGAGAGTCTTCTCATAGCTTCTGACCATAGATGTTCCTTACAGGGAAATAAAACAGTAGAGCCATCTGAAGAAAGTAAAATGAGGATTTTTAAAACTTATCTGGTACAGTTAAATAACGGGTCAATTAAAAACAAAAGAGCAATTAGCACTGAGCACATTTATTCTGATGATGAACACACCAGCTGAAAATGGATCTTGATCTCTGCTAGGAAATTTATTGATGTCAATGTTTCTATAGATAATGACAGAATAAAGTCAATTTGTGGCCATGCTTTCGCAACATTACTTTCTTGAAAAACCAAAAACTCACAAATGAATCATGATCAGTGAGAGAACTTGGCTAAAGTTTGAAGAAACAGCCCTTCTTAGGCCATTGTATTGACTTAAACTTAAGGAGAGCAGTAACTAAACCCATTTAGTGGACAATCTTTTATGTTCTACAGTTACTGTTATAGAAATAATTTGGATAGTTCAATGGAGTTAAGAAAAAGTTATAATGTTCACTTGACATAAAGACTTCTATATACACTAAATCACATAGTTTTATATCACCCAAGTTGGTGTTATCTAAATCTACCTATAGAAATTAAAGAGCATTATATTGAGAGAGTTGAACAATTTCTTTAATCTCCCAAATGTATGTTCATTATAAAATATAGCATTCTAGATTATCTTTGGCTTTCAATATAACTTAATAAATACAGTAATTAAGAACTGACAATAATAGTGTATCCATATAAAGGCTTATTTCAGACTATGTGCATATACATCCACTATGGCATCTTAGTTAAGTAAATATCTCTAGTTCTTTGATAAAACAAAAAGCTAGAAAAATCCTATTGTGAAAGATAAGGAATGATGCTATCTCTCTCGTTATGATAAGTCTCATAATCTACAATGACTAATGGATATATCAATTTTAATGTTGGTGGCATTATTACAAGATTTCACAAATTCTCAAGTAGAGTCAATATATGAGGTTTATATTTACTTCTGGTTCATAGGTAATTCAGGGACTAATAGTTGGATTTTAGAGCCAAAGGGTAGATAGTTTATCTGTTCTAAAAAATCACAAGCAAAAGTGATTATCCTGAACCAACTAAATAAGCTTTTAGTATTGTCTGGGAAAATAAAATTAGCATTGGGTATAATCTCTTTCTCCCACAATAATTCCTTTTTATTCACTCATGTAACTGTTGGAATCAGATGCAGGTCTAGATTACATGGCTAGAAGAGGTCAAATATAGACAGAAGTCTGAAGCTGCTGAACATGCAGGACCCAGGGTATTTTCCTACTTGGCATATGGTATTTTCATTGAGATTATCTATAGAAAGTTAGATAAATGCAGTTATCTAATCTTTGTATTGAGTAAATCTTCCCTGCTAAAAGGTTTTGTGTAGGTTAGAGGGCATTTGTACAGGCATATGCAAAGAAATTTCCTCAACCTTCAAAGCCATAAAAGGTCAAACAGTGAATACTATTAGCTCTGCCGGCACCTCTCTTGACATAGACCATGCATACATAAATAGGCACAGTGGTTCAAGAAAAATTTTATTGACAAAAGTAGGCAGATACTTTAATTTGTTCAATGGGCTGCCAGTTGTTGACCTGCATTAATGCCTAACTTAATGAGTGTTAGGTATTTTACACAATGTTGTGACAAAGTACAGACAAGAGAAACTTTAGGGATGGAAAGTCATTTTGTTTCACATATTCAGGGTTCTTCTATATCATCACATTCCCACACTGTGTCAGTGTCTTAAGGAGCAGAGAGAAAAATTCTGCTTCTTTGCTAACCTACTCCTTTTGATACAGTCTAAAACTTTAGCCCAGGAATCAGTACTATTGATATTTTGGCTAAAACCTCCAACCTAAAGTAACCTAATTCCTATTCCCTCACAGACATGTGTTGAAGGAGAAGGTGGCCCTTTGTTCTGTCCTGGCCACCTGGCTAGGTTACACATGAAATAATCACACAGAAACTGTATTCATTTAAACACTGCCTGGCCCATTAGCTCTAACTTGTTATTGTCTAACTCTTATGCCTTGATTTAATCAATTTTTATTAAATCTGTGTATTGCCACATAACTGTGGCTTACCAGTGAGATTCTAACCAGCCTCTGTCTCAGGCAAGAGCTCCATGGCATCTGCCTGTCTGCCCTTCTTTGCAGCATTCAGTTCTGTCTTCTCCATGCCTACCTAAGTTCTCCCTAAGTTCTGCCCTATCAAAAGGCCTAGGCAGTTTCTTTTTTCAACCAATGAAAGCAACATATAAACAGAAGGACCTCCTACACCAGACATATCTAGAGACTTGTCCATTTAGTGATTATAGACAATGTCACATTGAGAATCATAAATAACCTCCAGTAAAGTAACATAATATAAATATATATTTACATATCTATTAATAAATTTATATACTTATATAAGTACATTTATATTAAATACATATTTGTAATATAAATGAACATGTGCACTGAATATATGTATGAATAGTAAAATATGTATGCCCAGTGTACACACTTCCATCATTGACCAACAATTTTGTTTATCATAAAATCATAAATATTCATACCAAATTGAATAAAAAGATCAAATCTAACACATATTATTTTAAGAAAGACTTTGCCTCAAAAATTACATGAAT
Source organism: Dicrostonyx torquatus (assembly GCA_028555095.1). Lineage (NCBI taxonomy): Eukaryota > Metazoa > Chordata > Mammalia > Rodentia > Cricetidae > Dicrostonyx > Dicrostonyx torquatus. The sequence continues at coordinate 1,825,008 of JAQHUG010000007.1, forward strand.
ATTAGAACTATCAGAGTTTTTTTTTTTAATTAGAAGAAAGGAATTGTAGACCTATACAAAGTCTTTTCTTAAAGTGTTTGAAATATTGAAAAACTGACATTGAGAAATTTCATGAGAGAAAAAGTGAAGAGATACAGTCTAGGAGCCACAAAGTTCATCTAGTAATAATAGAACAATAACCTTAGCAGTTAGGTTATGAACCAAGGCACCTACTTCTTTGATCCAAAATACCATTTAAAAGATTGCCTGGCCTATAACCGGCACTTGAAATAGGACATGGGTGACACATTTATAAAACCTTTTAAAACTGTAGAAGTTACTGCGCATTAAGTTTGTTTAGTAACCTTTCTCTTTTCATCCCTTAAGCCTTAGTAATCTCAAGGTCCTAGGCACATGTGATTGCTTTTCATATCACTTGCCAGCATATATTTTATAGAGTGAATATGCTACCCTAGTCTCAATGAGTAAATAAATATCAGACTTTTGTTAACCAGATAGTTTTTATTGAGCCAGAACATTATCCTGATCCTTGAGCAATCTTATCATTCACAAACATAAATTTTAGAAAAGGCAAAAGATGCATCAATATTTAAGCTGTCTTCATACAGCAATAGCAAATAAAATGTCTTTTGGACTTTGCTCTCATTACCATATGCTTGTAAGCAATCACATGGGAAAGGACAGCATGTTTGCAATGAAATTATACACTGAATATGATGGATCAAGCAACTATAGAAAAATACAAAAAAAAGTGATTTGTATGTCAAACTCTTCAATTTTCAAAGGAGGAAATTTGGAGTCCACGATTATGAGTGAACACCAATATCCACAGTGAAGCAAGATGGTAGTTGGATCTATCTTTCATGATTTCCAGTTTAGCCATTTTTTACCAGCTGCTAATTTGTTCAGCTGACAATGGCACACTTAGCACTTCCTTTCAGTAACTATACTTCCTCTATTACTCAACCTCTGTGAGGAAGTATGCCATACTGCTTATGTTTAAGGTAAAGGATGAAAACTCTGACTATACCATGGTTCCGGAGACAACATATGGCTATACTTCAGAGCAGGTTGCTTTTTGGAAAAATTGCCACACTTTGAAAATGAGAAGTAACAATGCTTGTGAAGTGCCACAGCAGTAGACAC
>JAQHUG010000007.1:1827094-1850036 GCA_028555095.1 Dicrostonyx torquatus
GCCTATACTTCCTACCTGGCCAATCAGCATTTATTTAAAACATGATTGACAGAAACAGACAAGTCTCCTGCACCAAGTTCAGATGGCTTCATGGTAAAATCTATACAATAGTATTTTATATTAGATCGAGATACTTAAATATTAATAGTGGAAATATTAAAATTTGACTTGACTGTTTCTGGTTTCAGTGTAAGGGACATGTATTTTCCTTTAGAAAATACTGTAGCAAGGGAAATAAATTCCTGGAGCTGAGAGGCAGGGGCAATACTGCTACAGCTTTATAAAGTGGGGCTGCATAAGTGGTTGTGCTTCCCATAGACACCCACAGAGCTTTCATCATGAGAGGAGGACAAGAGAGTCTGGTAGTGGAAATAATGAATATCCATGAAATAAGTGGACCATATAATTTATCTTGTAAACTGTGACTTTTGGGAGAAAGAAGTACTATTAATAATTCTGTCATGACATTTGATTACACAGATACTGGGCAAGGAAAATTAGGGAAATATGGTTATGCTACTGTGGAGCAGAATTTAAGGAGTCTGTAGAGTCTTGAAGGAAAATATGTGAAAATCCAGCAATATCTTTACAGTTGATAGAGGGTGTATTCATAGTGATTGGGGAACAGATTGCTGTCATGGGCGTGTTTTGTAAATAAACCAGCTGGAAGTGAAAGATTCCAAATTTATACGATTGTGAATATTATTCCACAGAATTTGAAAGTGTGATAGAGAATAATTCAAAATTTTAAAACACTGTCAGAATATGATAAAAATCTTTGTTCAAAAAAATGATGTCAATAGTCCAGTGAGTAGGGAAAATGTTTATTTTTCTACTGTAGATTAAAAAAATCATCCCTTTTGTAGTGACAAATGTAGAATTAAATTCAACTACATTATTGCACCATTTATTCTACCCATTGTTTTCTTCTTTTGAATAGTAGAAATTTCAATTAAATTTTTACCAAATACTCAAAAGAAGGTCTCATATATTTGGACATTTACACACCCTGTCTTAAATAGTTCTTTTGAGTGTTGTACTGGATGCTGTTCATGTCCTTGCAAACTCAGCTTGTCCCTCAGCAGTGTTCTCTTTTATTTAGGTTGTGGCCTATGCTCTTCCTGGAAACACCACAGGTACCTTATATGTTATTGACCTTTCTGTGGTGAATGATTTTTATGATTTAATTTCTATTTCCATTCAGTTTTTGTTCTTGGTTTGCTTTTGCTCAATTTTACTATGTTTTGTGTTTGTTTTGCTATTTTATCAAATGTCTCTCAAACCAAGATTTTAGGTTTATTGCTCAAAATTAAATAACTAAAATCTCACAGAGAGTATAAATAAACAAACAAATGAATGAATGAATAAATGAAATATATGATTTTGCTTGATTTGAAATGTTTCCCATCACACATGATGGAAAAGGAAACAGAAATCCCATGTGAGCACTTGTGAGGTCATCAGATACTTGTGAGCTTAGAAGCAGCAGTATCAACTCAGAGTTATTTTTTGACCAAAACACTATTTGTTTATGCCTGTGATTTCCATCTCTTTTTTAAGTCTTGAAAACATTTGTTTTAATTTTATAAACTAGAATATAATCATTGTTTTTCATAAGTATCCATATTTATAACTACATTTTGTTCATTGATTGATTATATTTATTTTCTGAAATAAATAGATGCAAAAATAAGTGAAACCCTTTTGAAATTTAAAACATCTGGAAATGATCAAATTTTATTACTTGTCATATGTATATAATACCTAAACACTTTCTAAAGTTATTTGAGTTTGAATATAGTTCTGCAACACTAAAAGCTTCATTTGGTATTTGATAGTTTCATCAAAATGACCCAGGTGAGTTTATCTTCAGGTTATTCTAATTTTTACAAGTTTATCAGTGTTTATAAACCTATTATTAGATTTCTTTTGTGAAGTAAAGGGCAAACTAGCACCTTCTGTTGGTCTCATTTGTCATGGAATAGCTAAAATTCCAAAGTAAATTAGAAACAATTATGGTGTAACCCCTTGGGGAAAGCAAATCTCCTATCCTGAAAATAATACCACAGGGATGTGATTTCTTACAGAAATTTGTGATAATATTGGTTTTCAGTTTAGCAACATCAAGAAAAGTGATGACTAATAATGAGTATGTTCTCAATAATTTGAATAGAACACTTAGAAAATCTGCAATTTCTATGAAACTTTTGTTAATATTATACATATATATGTGTGTATGGATGGATTTTTGGAATATAATAACTGAAAGTTAAAATCACAGGTTTAAAATTCAATTAATGGACAATTTATTCCATGTTATACATTAAATTGAATACTATTCTAATTAATCAAAATTATAGTAAGTTTCATGGCAGATGACAGATAATATGTGACCTGAAATTATGAAAGTGTGAACTGAAATGTGTGAAGCTCACAAAAATGAGTATTGTAAAGTGTAGTCATTTATATTACTTTATTTTTATAATATATTTTCTATAAATATAGTCAGTGCTTAGCAATTGGAATACGTATTACGATAGTCATATTTGTCAATTTTGTTTCCTTCAGACAGATTACTAACATACTGACTAGAAGATAAAATCTTCTTTCCTGCTGATTGCATGGGAGAAATTTTTGACCTTAGAACGTGGAGATGAGGTTGCTATGGAAACTGGTAATTCTGCTGCCACTCATAAACTCTTGTGCAGGTAAAGTGTTCTATTATTATGAGTTTAGATTGATAAATATATTAGTATCGTGTATATTCCAGGAGATGAAACAAGTTTGAAAATGCACAAGCCATAAGTTATTTCAATGGTCAAGTGATAATTTGTGAGAGTAACCTTTACTTCAAATAGAAAAATTTTCAAAATATATAAAATAATTCTTTTGACACATTATTATTAAATTCATGAATTTTCAAATATGATATTTGGTAAAGTGTGATTAAGTAATTTATCATTTATAAATGCATTTATAATTTCAGTTACAGTGAAGTCTTCATGTCTCTAAAACGAAAATGTCTATTTCCTCTCAATTTAGAATTTATTAGAGAAAAGTTATGCTAAGGTAAAGTGTAAACAAAAGTTATATAAAATGCTTTTGCAAAACTAAAAAGAAATCTTGGAAGTTCTTTTTTTCCTTTTCTTCAGTAATCAAAGGGGGACAAAAATGTTCTTCCACTCCATTTAAGGGTAGTCATATTTGTTTATTAACTAATTTCTCCTTGTAACAAACATCCTTAATTCAAATGTCTTAAACCACCTGAAATTTCAAAATAGCCATATGTTGGCATAATGGTTTTGTGGGATTTAGTTTAGGATAAGCTTCACTGGCATATGCTTTGGGTTTTGCCCGATGCTCTGTATCTTGATAAGCTAGACCCATCTGAGACATAACTATTCCCTGCAACATTCAGCTGAAATAGCTATGCTTGTTTGCCTTTCATCCTCATGGTCTTTCATTTGCTTAAAAATCAGAGTTTTTCACATGGTGGCTTCCACGGATTTCAAAATAAAAATCTTAAGAACCCAGTCTAATGACACCAGGGCATACAGTCCGGATAGAATAAATTTTGTGGCATTCTTCCCATGACTATCAACAACCTAGACTTAGGCTAATTATCTTCATCTCTTGCTTGGTAAAGAGCTGTAAGGTTGCACATAAAGGGATCTAGAATAATGAAGACTGTCATAGTGGCTGGTAGTAGTTACAGCTTGTTCAGTATAGCTAGCCTCTTTTTATTGTTTGAGACGCATCTATTTTTATTTAATTTGTGTGAGTGAATTGTCTTCCTGGTGCCTGAGAAAGCTAAAAGAAGATATCATATACTTTGGAACTGCCGAACAGCTGTAAGTCACCGCTTAAATGTAGGGGACTGAACTCAGGTTCTCTACAAGAGTAGCACATTCTTAACTTCTGAACTATCTCCCAAGCCCACCCCTGCCGGGAGTTCCAATCTCAATTGACAAGCTGAGCTACCCACATTGTGCCATAGCTTCAGCTCTGACTAGATCACCTGAATGTCAGAGAAGCCCTTTGGCCACCTTCACGTTCAGCTTGTATACAACTACTATGTGTACCTCACAGATTTGTAACAGTTCAATATACCATGGGAAAAAGACAAGAATAAATATAACAAATTTCTCATTCACAAATCCAATAATTCCAAAATTAACTTACTAGCAATCATAAAATTTGCAAAGCCATGAGGATGCTAAAACATGTGGAAAGCAATCAAAAGAATAAGAAACCTTACAAAATATTCCCATCATTAGCAAATCCAGCATTTCAGAGCACCACAGTCATAATTTATTCAAAGTGATCACATTGTTTTGGTTTATGTCACATGTTCTCTTAAAGAAAGATGTGAGTTAAATAGTAATGTATTCTTTCATGTAATAGATTAAAAGAAGACAGAAAATTCATTGAGGTACCCACAAATGACACATGTTTAAAGAACTCTATGTCTACTTTAAGTTTAAGCTCTGTCAAAATTCTACATTAACATTTTGCCCTTTAAATGTGTCTATTGAATTAGAATAGGCTCTTTAAAAGACCTTTTGTGCTAAGTTAAAATAAAACCATTGTTCTCAAAAACATATCAAATATGAGAAATGCTCTCTCTTCTATTAGCATCTATTTATACAATTTGGATGTGATTCAACATGTACTTTTGTTTATCCTAAGGAAGAAATAATCATATGCCCTTGTGTACAGTTTCTTCAGTAAAGAACAGATTGAATCTATTTATTTTAAGCCATAGCCCCTTAAATATGGTAATCTCAGCTAAATGTTGCCCCAGAGGTAAAGATGAAGATATTGTTTTACAAGAGAGCATTGATTTAAATCTGTTTCTTTTGTTTGGAACTTCATGGAGTTCACTCCATGTGGGAACTACATTATATTAGAGAACTGGCTGATGATGGAGTTGTTTCTTTATTATATGCTCTCTTTTGTTCTTCCTTAGCATAATAATTCCAAAATGGAGACAAGTCTTTAACAACTGCCTGTGTTTCCCTTTCTACTTTTACTGTTTTAATCCATTAAAATGTGTGTATTTTAATTGCCTTATTTTCCAGTTTAAAAGACAAGTTGTTTGTTGTAACATGATGATCCTACTCGTTGGGGTTTCTGTCCCGCCCAGTACCCCACAGCTGACAAGCCCCAAAGAAAATCACACAGAGTCTACATTAGGTTATAAATAATAGGCCCATTAGCTCAGTCTTCTTACTAGATCTTGTAACTTATATTAACCCATTGTTCTTATCTATGTTAGCCACATGGCCTGTACCTTTTCTTGGCAGGGCAGCTTACATGCTGCTTCTTAGATGCACTGCACAGGAATAGCAAGGGAGCTTCCTGTTTCCCAGAACTCTCCTGTTCTCACCTCTACTTCCTGTCTTGTTTTCCCACCTATGCTTCCTGCCTGGCCAATCAGCATTTATTTAAACCATGATTGACAGAATACAGAATTGTCCCCCAACAGTTTGTTGTTGGTCACTTTTGTATTTTTCTTTACTTTAATGAACTTCACAACTTCTTCTCGCACCTGGAATAAGGGTACAAGATCTTGGGTCTCTGTAATGACTCCTAATCTGTTTAACTAGGTCCATTTGATCATAAAATCAAGTCTTTGTACATGTGAGCTAAAAATAAATGCTTCCTCATTACTTTCCTATACACTTAAGTGTTTATGAAAGCAACAGAAAGATGAGTAACATGCTATGTTTCAATGTAATTTACAACAGTTTTTACAATTACAGCTAAATCATAAAATGTAGCATTTAAAATATTAAATATTGTTATTAAAATATTAAATTTAGTAATGGTGTAAATTTGATGGTCATAAGATAAAAGTGGTAATTACTTGAATAACCATCTACCTCTGTTGTAAGTTATTCATGATAGTGTATAAGAATATTTTTGGGTTTTATTGTTGATGTTTTTGTTGTTTTTTGTTTGTTTTTGTTTTTGGAGGGGGAAGGGTTTTTTTCTGTGTAGCCTTGGCTGTCCTGGAACTTGCTGTATAGAACTGGCTGGCCTCAAGCTCACAAACCACCACTACCTGGCAAGGATAGCAAGTTTTATATTCAGAGTTCAAGGGAAGTGCCTCAGTTCTTAGTGATATCATCAATGAGGATCAATGTCCAAACCTGAGTCTCAAATATAATAAAAATAAGCACAAGCTCAGTGGAACATAGTTAGCTGGCATTGGGAATCCACAGCTCCTGTGATGGTTAGTTTTATGTCAGTATACACAAGTGAGAGTCATAGTTCCTAGAGAAGAAAGCATCAGTTAAAAAGTGACCTCCATAACAAAGGCCTTAGGAAAGTATATAGTGCAATTTTAAATTAGGGATTGATCTGGGAGGGCCCAGTTCCCTCATATGGATGTCACCATTACTGAGTTGATGGTGCTGTAAGCTATATGCAAATGCAGGCTCAGCAAGCTCTGCTGTGGAATACAACCAGTAAACAGCACTCTTTCCTTGGGTCTCTGCATCAGATTCCTGCCTTGTTTGAATTCCAAGCCTGACCGCCTTTATGATGAACTGTGATATAGAAGAATAAAAAAAGTAAAGCATTTCCACCTCAAATTGTTTTGGTCATGGTGTTTCATCATAGCAATAGAAACCCTAACAATAAGATTCACCTTAAGTATTTCTGCACGATGCTTCATGTATCAGCTTTATTATTTTAACAAAATTATATTGCTTGCATTGTAACCTTTAAAAAAATTCACTTGGCTGATAATCAAAAATCATTTGAAGTGAGAACCCACAAAAGTCTATTTAATAATTTATTAAGGAGTGCAATGGAAAAACAAACTGACAAATACAGACCAAGTAGATGCTGCTGATGATCCAGCTGCCTTCAGAGTGAAGAGCCCTAAGGCAAGCTGTTTCTTTTCAGCTTGCTCCTGCTCTACTGTCCAAGAGAGAGAGTGCATTAGGCCTCCTCAGTTTTATCAGGTCAGATGTTCAGAAGAAACCATGCCCAGAGGGCAAGCAACCCCAACTGTCATTGGCTAAAAGGACCGAGCTTTCACTACAGTTGGTCATTTGTATGTCATTTGTATTTGTTTGTTTTGGTCTGTGTTAAGTGTTTTTGTGTGAATCTTATAAGCATAACCTGAGAACCATAAGATTGCTTAGTTGGTAAAGTTGCTTTCTTTGAAAGTGTAAAGGTGTGCGTTTGACTCTCTAAATCATTTTTAAAGTTGTTTATGATGCTCTGTAGTCTGAATGTGGAGGAACTGGAAGAAGCCACATCCACTTCCTTGAAAATGTTGGGCAGTTCCTGAGGAAGAGACTGACCTCTATGCTCCATGTGTAAGCCTACTCACACATGTGTTCTCTCTCTCTCTCTCTCTCTCTCTCTCTCTCTCTCTCTCTCTCTCTCTCTCTCGTCAGATCTAAGGAAATATTTGGTTTTGAGTCTGACCTTGCTTTGTAGAAACAAACTGAATAATTCAAGGACATGGTCAGGGAAAGCGAGACTTAGTGGCTAGTATAGTATTGTTAGTATTGTAAGGTTTGTATCATGTCCTCAAGGCTAATTGTGATGCTGTTCCCAACCAAACCAATTTCTTTTGAGAAACTGAAATTTAAAATTGCAAGATTTGTTTCCTGCTATTGTTTACATACAAATATATTTATTTTCAAATTTCTGTCAAAGTATTGATTTTTAGTTAAGATATTTTGGGACTGATACCAATAAATAAAACATCTAATGCCATCATCAATTTTTATAAAAGAATTCCATAGAAAAAGTACAAGTTATAAATACTTACAGTTAGCAACCTCTGGAAAGTTCATTGGGAAAAATTTATGATATCTTGACTTTGCTCTGTTTCAAATGAACCTTTTATTGACTTGAGAGCCAGAGTAAATAAGCTACCTGAAGTATAAAGCTACAAGAATGGAAATGTTCACTACGATCAAGAATTCTTCACAGAAGACTATGTATTACACAGCAAGTCCATTGAAATTGGCAGGTATAATAAACCTGTTTTACTCAAGGATCCCAGAAGCACATAATGGATATCCATTTGGGTTCATTTGTGATGAATATTGAATATATCACAACTCACACTCTGCCTATGGTTTGCTCAGATTTATTGTTAGCATAATAGCACCTTTAGGAACAAAACATGAGGCAATACTTTTAAGTAAAGTGACATCTTTGCAATTTCTGATAGAGATGGCCCAAAGTTGAATGCTGAAAACACTGTTTTTATGCAATGGCCATGACAAAAGTGGTTGTTAGATCATCAAACCTTATTCCCAAGTAATTGATTCCTAAACCTTGATTGAAATTGTTTCCTGAGCCTAGTGATGATGCAGGAAAGGCTCTTCTGTTTTGTCAGCATTGAAAGTGAATGGCTTGTGTATAGGCTGACATGACACAGCTGATGTGATCTCTTAGCAGAAGGGTATCTGACAGAGAGCATTTCAAGCACAACATGTTTGAAAGAGTGTGTCAAGTACTCTTTCCTCTTCTCTGTTTCTCCTCCTCTCATCCTCCTCCTCTTCTTCTTTTTTCTATCCTTATTTCTCTCTTTTTCTCTCTCCCTGACTCTCATAGACAAGACATATTGTATCCCATGCTGGACTCAGACTCATTGTGTACCCAAGAATGACCTTGAAAAAACAATCCTCTTGCCTCTTCCTAACTAGTGATGAGACTGCAGGATGATGAGCATTATTCACACAACTCTTTTTGTTCTTATTGCTTTCTAGTATTAAAATTGACATCAGAATATTGTGCATTCTGTACAATTAATACCATCATATAATAATTTTATTTTAATTGTATGTATAAATAACTATGCTACCATTTAAACATCACATTAGTATTACTCAAAATAACAAGTTTTTCTTCCCAGGATTAAAGCTTTCTGGATACTTAAAATTAAAAAAATTATCTTGTTCAAAACATCATTGAACAATTTTTATTTTGTATATTTTGTTCATCTTAACACATACTTGTTCATTCTTTTTATATACAATAAACCAAGCCCAAACTTTTACTGTAGAAAATGTATATTATGTTCAAAAATTATCAAGACTTTTAACATGCTGAGTTTTTGTACTTGATATTCAATTATCTGCAATACTCTTAAGACCTTTCTGTACTGGCTGCTTTCATTGTAACCATTTCAACTCTTTCACTGTATTCAGTGAACTTCACAAACTTTAGAATAAACTTATTTACACATGATGTTACCTTTCCATTTTTGTTCATATCTAGAGTAATATAAACTCTATGTAATTAATATATTGTCAGTCCCAATTTTTATCACATCTCTCTTTCATAGCACTGTTGCAGGAGGGTCCGCTTGTTTTCCTGGCTGCCCAGAACTGAAATAACCACACAGAAACTATATTAATTAAGTATATTTAATTAATACATTAATTAAATAATTAGAAATGTTTAGCTCATTAGCTCTAACTTCTCATTGCCTAACTCTTACATCCTAGTTTAACCTATTTTTAGTAATCTGTATATCACCACAAGGTTGTGGCCTACCAGCAAAGTTTCAGCATGTCTATCTCTGGTGGCAAGATCCATGGCATCTCCCTGACTCTTTCCTTCTCCCAGAATTCAGTTCTGTCTTCCTTACCTATGAAAGTTCTGACCTATACAAAGGCCCAAAGCAGTTTCTTTATTCATTAACAAGAAAAGCAACACACAGACAAAAGGACCTCCCACACCATTTACCCTTTTCTGTTTAAATAAAAAAGAAGGTTTTAACTTTAATATAGTAAAATTACATATAACAATAAAGGTATCAAGCAAGAATTACAGTTAAAATATTTGTATCTAATTTATCTTTTATCATAACTAACGAAAACTATTGCTATAACTATAAATTCTTCAACTCCATCGAAGATTCCAGAAGGATGTAATATTACCTAATTTAACTGGAAGTGCATTGTAAGCAATTTCCAAAGCTCTAGAATTGACAAAGATATCTTGATGCCTGGATAGTCATGCAAAGGTCTTTTGTACTGTTGGGGCATCTATCTTCACCTACAGGCACATAGTATCAAGCAGACTTTTCAATGAAGCAGGAACAGGTCTGCCTATATTGTTAGTCTGCCAGTCACTTTCTTCTGTATCCTGCAGAATGTCTCACACACTCTTTCATGAAGCAAGAAACCTGAAGGATTGTCTCACCTTTAGGCAAGTTCAGAAATCATTTTTTCTGCATGTCCTACATAGCCAGTGAAGCAGTCCAGATAAGAACAGTTTCTTGCCCAAATGGCTAACCAACTCCATAAGGAGCCTCTTTGATGCCTATCATCCTTTTGAAGTAGCTTGGTGCTGACAGGAACAGTTGTGTCTCACTATCATGAAAAGTCTAAATTTTTAAAACTTTTAAATGCCATATACTGAAGGTCTCTGAAATATTTGAAGAATACCTAACTAACTGAAATGTATCTCAATATATCTAGAAAACATAACTAAAATAACTACAATCCTGACTATTATAGATTACTTTCTATTAGCCTATATTTCTTAATTTTACATTACATTTTTAAATCAACTACACAATCACAATACCTTAATAAAGAAAAAAAATACATATACATATAACAAAATTGACCTTAAATTTGTGTCAGTAGAGCAAGATCCCTACCAATGCAAAATATCCATCTCTATAGTATATCCCCTTTTACATGTCAACAAAAATTTATAGACAATATTTGGAAATATGGGTATGGTTTTATCCAAACTGCTTCCTGCTCTTTGCAGGTGTTGTTAATCAGGTCTTTCATGGTGTATCCTGTGTGATAGGCTCATCTCAGTCAGGAGATGGGTGCAGTATTTTCTTTATGGGTGTTTACGACAACTTTCAGGGGAACATGGTCTATCAAACCATATTAGTCTAGAAACAATCAAGAGGTTCTCATCTTCTGTGAAAGCAAAAGAAGAATCTCTTTTCCAAAGCAACATATTATGAGACTCAAATTTTGGAATCAAGATACCTTTAAAATATATATGCTGGTTTAGCTTTGTCCTCAGAATGAAATGTCTCTCTGCAGTCAAAAAAGTCAAAGATAACACAATAGTATGCATAATCCAGACTCTGAATTTTTTTATTTTTACATGGCTTGTTTTTCTTTACCCTTTTAATCTAAGTCTATCTGTACTCTGTCTATTTAACGACACCTTTTTTAAGCATTAGCTTTATTTTATGACTCTCTGTACTCTTTTTCTCTTCTCAGCCTACATACATTTATCCAATACTGTGACCCATTTATAGTTTTTTTTTTTAAATCTGGATTTGTCTTTATTGCATATCTGTAATTTTTTACTGTGTAAGAGTTAAGCACTTTTAAAACTTTAAGCTGTACCATTATTAGGGGAAATACAGAAGTATCTGCTTGCCTGCCTAGTCTAAAACTTAAGCTGTGCTATTTCTATGGCATATACAGTAATGTCTGCTTGTAATGCACAATCCAGCATGGTGGAGTAGCTTGTGCCTCTGAGCTGCACACACTGCCCCAGTTCCAGGCACTAAGCTGGTCCTCATTACCATCAAGCAAGTTGCAGCACAATGCTCACAAACCCCCCTCAAAAGCTCTGTCTCCCAATAGAGCCAGAGGTTGCGCTGGCAGCCTGGTCCAGAAGGGCAAAGCTTTTTTCCTGCTATTGCTGAATCAGGAAAATCTCTCTTAAAAGAGCCATGCCTCTGCTTATTTCTAACAAACAGAGCCCATCCAAAAAATACATTCAACATATGCTTTTAAATAAATATGTAAATGATTGAACTATCAAATTAAGCACACAAGGCTACCTAGAAGTAATCTAATATTCTTAAATACCTTTAATAATTTTAGTGGCTAGCATCCTAACACATGTTTTAATATAAAAAATTTAATCATAGTATAATAGTTGGCATTGCACTGTTTCTGTTTCTAATTTTTAAACCATAAATTGGGGGCTAGAATGATAACTCAGAAGTTTAGGGCCTTTACTGGTATTCTAGATGACTTATACAGGTAAGACTGAGGGTTGGTTTAAGAAGGGACACATTTCAAATATAACCAGTGTTACAATATTATATAAGGGTAACAGATACAGATAACTTTAAATGTTTTATCATAATTTAAAAATATTTCAACCTTCAGGCTGTACTTTATCCTTTTTTAGGATTTGATAACAGTGTTCATTTTCTGATAATTTCATTCATGCATGTAATGCATTTTATGCAAAACTACCCGTTCTCCTTCTCTTTCAATTTCTTCCATACTCTCCCAGTTATTCCTTCTTACTTTTATGTGTTCTTTTTAAAAATTCACTGAGTCTACAGAGTGGTTGCATGTATAGAACTGTCTACTGTAGCATCAGTAGCCTCTTAGAGGCTGTATGCTAAAGAAAGCTGACTTCCCCTTTGCCAGTAGCTACTATTTGCTGAAAGGTCCTTAGGTAGTGGTCAAATTTTATGAATCCCCTCCTCTCTACTTTTGTTGAGATTTTGGCTCCTTGATCTTGTGCAGGTCTTGTACATGCAGACACTTCTCTGTAAGTTCAAATCTGCAGTAGAACTGCTTTGTCAGATAAATATCACTACAAATGCCCACTGCCTATTGTTCCTACAGTCTTTCTGCCTTCTCCCTCCTGTATGATGATTCTGACACTTGGGGATAAGGATGTGATATAGCTATGCTCTGTAGAGCTGAGTATTTCATGGTATCATTGTCTTTGCACATTGTGCAGTTGTTGGTCTCTGTATTAATCCCACTGTACTGTTAAAATAAGCTTATTTGATAAGGGTTGGGAGAGCTATTAATCTATGTGCATAAAGATAATAGCTTAGGAGGCAATTTAATATTTTATCCTTCATCCATTTACTAGAATATTAGTAAACTAATATTCTACTAATATATTACTAATTAATTAATATTAATAATTAATATATTACTAATATATTAGGACACCACTATAGACTATGAAATACCCAGTCACAAATTTAAATTCTATCTTGCAGAAATTTAAATACAGTTAGAAATCATTTTTCCACAATAACACTTGTACCACTATTGTACCAGTAGCCTGTATTTACTGTAGCTGACAGTGTTCTTAGTTGAATATGACTATTATTTTTATCCCCAAATAGTAGCATATCATCTTCCAGAACTATGAAATATAGTCTAGCCAGTAGAACTGATGGTTTCAGGTAAGCACTATGATCTATGACTCAATTATGTGGTGTTGTTAGCACTGAAGGTCTTAACATCAGTTCTTAAGTATAACCAAGAGCAATAACAATATCTTGTATTTTATCGTAAGCTGTACTCATTTTTTTCTTTCTTGCCCAAGTATAATCATTAGAGTTTAATACTTATTAATTCTCTCTGGGAATCCTGTAGTAGCATGCAGAAGGTTCTTTATATTTCAGAGTTTTCTCTGTTCTTTTTCCATATTTTTGACAATGTTTCTTATGCTGACTTATCTTAAAAACAACTGCTTTTACTTTTACTCTATGTCAAAATAACCTCATATCTCATTTCTTATGAAAGTCAAATGCTCTAATCAAGCATTCAAATGCAATCTCCTTCAACAAATACTGGAACTCCTCCCTTTAATTCCATTTCACTTGTGTCATGAGCTCTGCCGTCCATGCTCTGAGTCTTTTTTCCTTAATTCATATCAGACTGGACTCCCCTGAAAGATTTTGTCTTTTCCTTCTCCCTCTTCTTATTTATTCCATAGTCAACTATTGATAGTCAAAGTCAAATGTACATTTACTCTTGGGGTTCTGCTTTCTGCCTAATCTCTGATTCCAAAATGATGAATTTTGTTATTTTTATGCTCTCTGCTTAGAGTCAGGCAAGATTTCTCAAATATATACTTACTCATTCTGAGAAACATGTAACATCCCAAGTTCAAAGTCAGAGTGGGTAGTTTGGTGAGATCTATTTTTAAAATAAATAGTGAAAAGACCTGCTGTATAGCTCAGTGTTAGAGTGCTTATCTAACATGAATAATGCCATAGAATAATCTCTACTACTATAAAATATGCATAAATACATTAAATAAATGAGTAAGTATGTATTGGGTCTTAGGTAAAGTAGATAAGGAATCAGCAAACTGTCTTCAGCAATGTTTGAACTCATTATATACTTTCCAAATGATGCTGATACATAGTCTTTGAGGTTGTACCTTGATGATATAGTGATAATTTCTTATATAATACCAAGGCAACTGAGATTCTGTTAGATTTTCATAAAATACTTCACTTCCACTGACCCCCAACATCCATGATCTTTCCATGTTTATTCAATTTCAGTTGAAAACAATGGAAATATTTTGCTATAATACTGAATCTCCTAAAAATGGAGTGTTGTTTTCTGAAATTTTGTAAGCTAGCTGCTAAATATAACCTAAGTTTTAATATTTTAACAAAGAAACAACATTATTAAGATAAAAGATACAGGAGTATACACAATTCACTATGTCTGAAGTAGTCTGGAATATTTCACTACTTAAAGTCTTACAACTATTTCTTTGAGGGAAATGCTATACCATGATAAATTATTGTACAATTTGTCTTTATTCCTCCTGGAATGTTGATAGTTTTTAAGGGTTTACACAACATGAACTGGTACATGCTAACATCAGAACTTTAGTACTTCTGATGAAAGAGTTTTCAGTATACCAATATAAACATTACAAGGCTGAGAAATGTTTCAAGATCATCAGATACCTCATGAATTTGTACTGGGAGAAGAAATCGTGTGTTGGGATGCAATTTCTATCATCAATCCATGATTGAATTACAACTGGAGACTGGCTTTGAATTTCAATGACCTATAGGGTCTATGATTAAGAGCATTATTTATTCACTGTTTTAAGTACTTTCTATTCATTAGTAAGTTTGATAGTAACTAAACATATTTACATATAAACATAAGCACAAAGTGTATACATTTTTTTTTTGAGAGAGAGTTTTCTTTTAGTAGAATGTTATAGACTACTCAATAGAAACATTTAATTTCAACCTCTTGTTTTTGACACTTTTTGTTTCTGGACATATACATTGCTATCCAGGAAGACTACACATAAAGTCAGTTAAAAAATTTGAGCCAGACCATGGGGTCCTTGGGAATAAGTATATATTTAAAGGCATCAACATACACTTACCTATTTGCTATGTAAAGTGTGATTAATATTCTGAATAAATCCAAGATAAATATTAGTAATGACAAAAGCCTAATGGCCTCTAGATCACATACACATATACATTATTTTGCAGGAATATACACAATTCACTATTTTCCATCTTTAACTTTAATAGATTTTGATACATTGTTTACTTAAAAAATTAAAGGTAAATTTAGGAAGAAGGATACCAGATTTTTGACTCTAAAAAACAAATCTCCATCTATGGGCATACATAAGAGGCTACAAAACTATAGATGAAGCATTTCTTTTCTCTTTTGTAATTAAATAAAGCAAACCTGCACTTCCTGAAGCTCGTATTTAACAACAGGTGTTTCTTGTTCACTTTGCCAGTAGCCCAGAATAGAGCACATTTTGTACACAGAGAACACAAAAAACCATTTCCGTAAAGAGCAAAATCCTCCTGAAACATTCTGACAAGCTCTGTAATTGGTTCTCCTCACTGAGCCAGGAGACAATAGGGATGTTTTGTATTTCAGAAAGGGCAGGGACTACAGTTTTTGTTTGTGTCTTTCCCAAGTATTTAGACACATAGGAATTTCTGAAAGCATTTATATTCAAAGAACAGAAAGTTTTCACAGTCTCAGTAACACTGCTTGGAAATGAGGCTGCTCTTCTCTCATCAAATATCTCCGTATTGTCTTTGAAATGCTCAACAATATAATCACTGGTTGAGTGAGTCACAAGTTGGCAATGCTCACAAACCACTGGAGACGTGTTAACCTGATACTACCCTATGGATGAGACTGAACTATATCCTCCTCTCTCCCTTTTCAAAGCTCATGGAGTAGCTTGGTAAATCAATGTACGAAAATATTCTGAAACTAAATGTATGGAGCAAACCTAGACATGTTTCATCCACACTAACTTACTAAGCACTTACCCAACAAATTCTGTTTACACTAGTGCTAATTTTCAGTTGGAAACTGAATATCAGGGGGGAATTCTGCTTTCAGAAATCAGAAGGACCTCTCATTTAACTGACAAGCTTAACTTGACTAATAGTCATTCTCCTTGCTTTTTTGTTCAATTCATGTTTGGAGTGACCATAGAGGGAGTGTGTGTAAGGTGTCTAATAGATAGACAGTATAATCCTTTCAGTGTCACAAACAAAATCAGGTAAAACTTATCAACCTCCTTCTTCTTATACAGCTCTTTTAAACAAGTACTGGTGGATCTGACCCCCAGGGAGCTTATGATTATTACTGCTTTCAAAGGCAACATCTTCCTTTTTCATTTGGAATCTGGGTTTTCTATTTTTCTATAGCACTTTGCAAGTTCTGCTATTGGTGTGTCTTGGGACCAAGAGGGCTTACTGATGACATCACTGTGACCTTTTGTCTCTTAATTTTGTCCTCCTCCATCATATCACTGTTTAAAGTTTCTTGAAACAAATTCTTTATTATAAAACATTTATAGTGATCCTAAGGTCTTGATTGAACTATGACTAGTATAGCTCAGAATTGTCATACCTGATGTGGGAAAATTATCAAATCTCTGTACTTTGATTTCCCCAGTGACAGCTGTTGAATTCGGAGGCTCTCAGAAGATGAAATTTGTTATGTAAAGTATGATTAATGTACTGCATAAATCCAAGACAAATATTACCAGAGACATGATACTTAGGGTTTTAATCAGCATGGTGCAGATGTTTTTTGTCACTTTGTGTATTGACGTTGAGCACCTCGCCATACTCCTGACTCTAAGGGAACAACTTACCATTTACAATAATTATCAATGTAAGCTATTTGCAGCATCCCCAGAAGTCTTCTTTGGTCTTACATTCCCCAGATTATATGTATATTTTATATATATGTTGAGATTTTTAAGAGGTGCTGCCTACCTGAAATCATATGAGGTATATATCATGACTGTTTCTACTTCGTATGTGAGGAAATAAATATTAATGAGATGAAATGACTTGAATATAAGGTTACGGACAGATCAGAGGCTGCAGTTCAGTGTAGCCTGACTGAAAAAGCTGTTAAATTCTACTCCACTCACTCTCCATTTTTAATTCTTTCTTGTCCTTCAGAGCACACTTTTAGACTCTTACTTTTCTTTCTTTCTGAACCAGTAGATCTCCCTAAACATCCTCTCTACCCACTCACAGGAAGTCTCTCGATTTAATTCATACAATTCCCTGGGAAAGACACATGGGAAAGAAAATATAAGCTGGTAATTTTGATGCTCATTATTCAATGGGTTTTGGTTCCTGGAACAAAGTTTTACTGCATCCAGAAGCCAATGCCTGGGGGAAGTATACTCCTGTATCAAAACTGTCAGAGGTCATTTAGGCTGATAAAGGTACACTGGTCTTGCAATTACAAACATATAAATACCACCTCTGATGAGATAAAGGAAAGTTCACCTTATCTCTCAATCTTACATACTACTACCTTCAAATAATACTCATTCAATGCTCAATAATTACCTGTAATTTATTTTTGTATTTTCTGTAACAGTTGTTCATTTCTTAGGTTATAAATCTTCATGGGTATGTGCCTTACCTTTCATTATCTACAAAGACCTTAAACCTTGATTAGTAACATGTATAGCTGATTTTCACTTTTATGTTCCAAGGTGCCTTGCATACATTTGCTTAATATATTTTGTTTAGTGTGTCAACATATATAAACATTTTTATTTTTTATTTTTTATTACTTTATTAATACTAGGAATCAAAATTTCCACTTCCTTAGCTATCAGGGAAATGCAAACCAAAACAACTTTGAGATACCATCTTACACCTGTCCGAATGACTAAAATCAAAAACATCAATGATAACCTAGCTGGAGAGGATGTGGACTAAGGGGAACACGTATATAAACATTTTTAAATGTTCCATGTTTCAGTGGTGAGACTAGATAAGACAAAAATATTTAAAATGCAATTTAAACGCCAATAAACATCAAAATGACTGTTGGTACTTTCTGTATTGTTTACACTCTCATTGCATCTTTTATGGTTCTCATCACAAATCCCCGAATAGACAAACTTCACTGTCCTTATATAGGAAGGAACAAGGCATAGTTAATCAACTTGTGAATGGAGTTGTTCGTCTAGTGTGGAATTAGTCTTTGAATGCAGTCTTAAGGTGTATACTTTTCTATCATTATCAAAAACTGTTCTGCAGAGGAGAAAAATGTTAACATCAACTATATATTGAAAACTCATGCATGATTTAAAATGCCTCTATGAAATATAGTCTCAGATAATTTTTCTAAGAAAAAAATATTAAATCTCTGTTTTGTGTTGGATGCCCTAGGTGTTGGGACAAGGATTTGGGTGAAAACAATGTATTTGATGGTAATCCTGTGGCACTCCAGTATAAGTTGAGTGAACCATGTTGAGGGAAGATGAGGTTTATTCATGAGCAGGTCACATCTGAGCATTACTGAGACTCTCTGGAAGGTAACACCTAGGATGCTTCAAAATATTTTCAGAGGAAGATAAATATTTAGTCATTGAAACCTGTAAGTTTTTGGTATCAGCATCAAGAATGTTCTAACTACCCCAAGCTCTGACTAAGAATAGAAGTAGTTCATAAGTGAAAATTTATAAATATATACAATATAGTTAATAAGAAGATGGTGGTTTTTGCAAATTATTTATACTTCATTCTCTTAATCAGAGATGCAGACAGACAAAGGACAGCAACTCTTTAATGTCACACAGGTAAACGAAACAGGGAGGGATGAATCTGAATAAAACTAAACACTGGAATTTGACCCACAACACATATATCCTTTGTTTACTTTTAGAATCTTTCCCATGTTCTGGATGGTTTCTGGATTCTGAGGAGTCAGAATGAGTTAATTGCCCTCAAGAAGCTTCTGATGTGATGAGAGAATTATTTTATTGTATATTTGTATTTAAACAAAATTTCAATTATTTATTTATATTTTGTAATATAGAAATATATCATATATTGTTGCAAGGAGAAGCTTGTTCATCCCGAACACCCAGCACTAAAACAACCACACAGAAACTGCATTAATTAAATCACTGCTTGGCCCATTATCTCTAGCTTCTTATTGGCTAACTCTTACATATTAATTTAACCCATCCCCATTAATCTGTGTATCACCACGAGGTCATGGACTACCAGCAGTTTCACCATGTCTATCTCTGGAAGTGGATTCACGACATCTCCTGACTCTGCCCTTCTTTTTCCCAGCATTCATCTAGTCCTCCCCGCCAACCTAAGTTCTGTCCTATAATGGGCCAAGGCAATTACTTTATTCATTAATGGTAATCACAACACACAGAGGGGACTCCTACATCAATATATAAATATATAATATATAATTTTATTTGTTATATAATTTTGTTTTTAAATAGAAATTTTGAAGCAATGTTATAGGAATGTTGGCTATGAAATTGATTCTGGATCTTGTAGAAATGACTTGATACTTAAAGGTGCTTTGTACTCTTGCAGAGAATGACGGTTCAGTTCTTAGCACTGTATCAGTCGCTTCACTGTAGATATAACTCCAATTCTAGAAGATACAACATCCTCTTATGACATCCATAGGTGAATACATATATAAAATTTATATATATATGTATACATACAATTCACACAAACTCACGAAAATAAATGCCCATAAATAAAAACAAAATAAATCTTAAAATCAGAAAAATTTTAACTCTGGTAGAGGTGAGTGTTAGGACATTTAAGGATAATAACATTCATGGCAAGGGACAATAAAATTCATACATCATTGGGCAAGGAAATGATCAAACTATCTGCAGAAGAGTATGTAGAAAACAAAAAATAGTGTGAAATAAAGACGAAGGGAAAGAAAAGCTGTGCTAGTCACAGAGAACTAACTGAAGAGTTGGAATTTAGTTCTAAAAGCTGTGTGAGTTGCTATCAAAGAGCATACAGACTGCAGAGGATTTGTTTCTTTTATTTAGCATGCCAGGACTCCAGATTAAATTCTCTTTAAGAAAGTTATATATTTCTAAATACTTTTAAAAGGAGGCATACATTTAAAAGGAGACATCAGACCCACAAAGGTTGTGTGTGATTGATCTGCTGCAGGGTGGTGATACTTGGTGTTACATTTGATCCTCCTTCCTTTAATTTGTTTTCTCTTTAAGGATTTTTATCCACATTGAGGTTCAATCCCCAGGCTTCATGAGCTAATCCAGAGTTTTAGTATGTATTTGACTCTACCTGTGTACTGCAGAAAGTGATGGTACATACCCATCTTTTATCTCGGACAAAGAGTTAAACAAGAGGCTAAAAAAATAATTGTGACAAGGCTTCTCATAGTTTAAATCTGTAATGTCTCTTACTTTCTGAGTCTTTGAATACTTAATCCACAGTAGATGATGCTGTTTTGTAGACTGTGGGGACTCTTGGATACAGGAATTGGCTGATAAATATTGGTCACTAGGGCCAAGACGTTGAAGGTTTTTTTCATGCCTATCTCTTCCCTGTGGTTCCATCTTCTTGTTCTATATTATACACAGACTTGTCTGTGAACCAAATAATTTCTACACTGTTTTTCCCATGAAAGGAAAACTAAGCACTCTGAAACTGTGAGCACTAATTAAACCCTCCCTCGTTTATCTCATCTCTGTCAGATACTTTAGTCACAGCAATGAGAACAGCAACTGATAGAAAATTTTATCATTACCTATAAGAGCTAAGTTAGAAACACGATTCCTTAATAAAAAGCAAGTACAATGATCTGATGATTGATTGATGTTTGTGGGGATATGTACACACATACTGTGTCCTGGGTCTAGAGGACAATTTTCTTTTATCATGCAAGTTTGAGTCCTGGCAAGTGACCTCATGTCATAGGTCTTGGGAGCATGTGCTTTTAACTGTTGAGTCATCTTGACAGCCGAGAAAAGTTATTATTACCACCACTATAATTCTTGTGTATTTGCTTTATAATTTTATAAGACACTTTATACTATTATTTTTCAATGAAATGACAAAATTATTCTGGTATTTTAGCGATGAGTTTTTATTATCCTCTCCAAGATCTAACTCCCCTCCCCTACACACCCATTCCTGTGGCCTTTTATATGTATAAATATGTATGTATGTATGTATGTATGTATATATACGCATATATATGGATGTATGGATTTATATTAGTCCCATCAAGTTCAATTGAACTGGTCTTATGTTTTTGAATGTGTAAGCTCTTATTGAAGTATGTTCAACTTACCAGAGGCAACACAGTCTTCAACAAAACCAACTGCCCCTTCCCTGGCAACTATTTATTGCAAATAGATACTCTGCAAGGGGTGGGACTTCTTGTCTGATGAGAATTGAGAGATGCATTAATCTATGGGGATGAGGATAAGTCATTAGGAGTCAATTTAATACTACGTCCATTTAATAGAATCATAGCATTAAGTTTTCTCCCAGGGCCTATTGCCAAAATAGTCACAGGTTCATGAACTGACAATAGTGCCAAGAATGGATTTCATCTTATGACTGATCCAACTACTCAGAAAGGGTTTGGTTTCTTTCAGATGCTCTCAGCATTATTATGTTTATTGTCCTTTCTTTGCAAGCTAGCCATTGTAGCTTACAGTGTTTATGGTTTAATGAAAGTGATGATTCTTTTTCTCCTCTGGTGGAATGCATACCTCCTTCCATCACTCTCAAAGCCAGCAAGATAAAAGTTTCTCTGGAAAAGTAGCCAACTTTTAATCTGTTTGCTGATCATCCAGGTAGGCTACAAGGCTGGGACATCATATTTATTGAAATAATTAGGTAATATAT
Source organism: Dicrostonyx torquatus (assembly GCA_028555095.1). Classification (NCBI taxonomy): domain Eukaryota; kingdom Metazoa; phylum Chordata; class Mammalia; order Rodentia; family Cricetidae; genus Dicrostonyx; species Dicrostonyx torquatus. Next base: position 1,849,053 of record JAQHUG010000007.1, read on the forward strand.
ACAAATTTTATACGTTTTGTTAAAATATGATCACTATTAAATCCCTCAAGGAATTCTTCGTTTAGTAAATAATCAGTTGATTAGCAACTCCAAGATATCTTATATTGTGTTAATATTTCCAGAAAAAGAGTACTTCAGTATCATTTACTTATACTGCTGGACGATATTCAATGTTACACCTCAACCACTGACCTTATAGATTAGACTCCATATATAAGAGAGTACAGGTGATTTTTGTTTTTCTCATTTTGTTATCTCATTTTATATAATGCATTCCAGATTCAACATTTTCTTACTAATTTTATGGTTTAATTTATTTATAACTGAATACAATTTCTTTGTATATATATATATATATATATATATAGCATATTTTCTTTTATAAATAAACCCTTAAAAGTTGTCTTAAAATTGGGTGTATGAACTCATAATCACAGTTATTTTTCCTCAAAGACTTGTACACATACCAGTTAGGCATTAGTTTTAGACAGACAATAGGTATAGAAATAAAATTCCCTTTTGTTATTTTCCATATTCAAGGATGTCTTGAATTTTTCCATAACACAATTGGGCTTTAGAGACAAATGTCAATAATTTCTCACTTACTAAATCTTTTATGTACCACATTTTTTTTATCCACCCATCTTCTGATATAAATCTAGGCAAGAATGTAGTCTATGCATATAGGTTATGAAATGAGAAAGAAGATTACTAGAGAGGATAATGAGGTTTTCAGAAGGGGAACAAGGCAAAGAACATAGGAAATATAAAACCAGAAGAGATTATGGATGATGGAAATGTGTGAGGGGTGGTCAAGAATGGAGAGATGTGTGAGAAGGTGTTGGGGGCTGAGACCCCTGGCCCATTGACTTTTCTTACCTGCCTCAGACTCTGTGCCTGCTGGAGTGAACTGAGCAAAACAACTTCTTTACCTCTTCATGCAGCTACTCTGAGCATGAGACTCTCATGAGTTCCTGATGGCAG
>JAQHUG010000007.1:1856223-1886323 GCA_028555095.1 Dicrostonyx torquatus
TGCACATCTTCTTAGACCGAGATGGAGGGGGGAGGGCCTTGGACTTCCCATAGGACAGGGTATCCTGCACCATCTTAAGGAAGCAGGGCGAGGGTGGTAGGGTAATGGTGGAGCGGGAGGGCCGGGAACAAGGGGAGTAAATGTAAATTTTTCTTTTAACAATAAAAAAAAGAAAAAAAAGATATTCTTGTCAAAAGAAGGAATAGCCTGTGATAACAATATTTTCATGTTTCTCTTTTCATCTGATTAAAACCCTGAATGAAACATGCTGTAGAAGGTTACATTTTCTTGACATGACAGTCAGATTTTGGATAAGCAAATCCTATATACATGGGAGCAAAGGTAAGGTTCATTTCATAGACCTGTCAGGAGGCAAGCTGTCTCTTTGTAAAAAATGATTAAGAGGCAACTGGCCTTTCCTCTGCTGGTCTCTTCAGGCCTAACTTGGCCATTCATCATCGGAGGCAGAAATTTCTGCCCATTTTCACATCAGACATACGTCCTCCTGCTGGAATGTCTTTATCCTGGCATAGATAGGTTCAAGTCAAGGTCTGTGCTTGCAAAATAGAGAACTTGACTCTCTTTATATCACACCAGAGCTGACTTGGTGCCACTGAACATTTAACCTACTTCTCTTCCATTTTTAAGACACTTTTTCCTCTTTGGCTTTTCGGCCAGCTGTGACATCTGTATGAAAAAGAAAATATTTTTCAGGATCTAGTTCATACTATAAAAGTCCCCCACCTCACTGCAGTACTAGACAGGCCTTGCATTGAATAGCTCTCTTTCTCCTTCCTCAGGATTATATAGTATCTTCTGGCTACTTGGCTTCTCGTTTTAGAAACCTAATCCTGATGCTAAATCCCTTTGTATAACCTGAACATTCACAGGAACTCAATATGAGTGCTCAAGTAAGACAAAGAAGAGCTGACATGTTTTAAATAAATCCTTTGCATGAGTTTTCTTGGGTACTCAGAAAACTCTAAATGTTAAGATACACACATTTCTATTTTACATAAGAAGAATGAGTAAAGAGAAACTCAGTAGATGTCCAACTTCACAGGCTGGCATGGAAAAGAATTGGGATTTGAACACAGGTCTACCTAATCCAAATACACAAGAATTTCCATTAGATTACCCTGTCTTTCTTTGATTTTCTAAAAATTGATGTAAGCATATCTACTTAGGATAATATTGCACTGTTTCAATATCTGCACTGTCTCCATCACTGTATTTTTTCATTTACCTTTTTTATTTGTTGAAATGTGTACATGTATATATTCCTGTGTACAGGTGTGTGTATGAGTCCATGCAGGTATGTAGAGAGGCCAGTATCTTCCTCAGTCACTTTCCATTTTGTTTTTTGAGATAGCCTTTCACCAAACTGGAGATCACAAACTTTGATGGGTTAGCAGGTTCTCCTGTCACAGCATCCCCCAATCTGGAACTACAGGTACATGCTATCATCTAAGACATTTTCTCTATTATTAACTCTTTTATCCCTAATATTTCATATATAAGGAACCTAGACTATGCCAGCCAGCAGTGGTACATGGATTTATTCCAAGTACTGGTGCTAGCCTGGTCTAAAGAGCAAATTCCAGGACAGCCAATGATAGACAGAGAAACCCTGTTTAGAGAAAAACAGAACAATAAATACAAACAAAGAACACATACTAATAGTCCAGAATTCGTACCCTAGACATGTTTTACTTTCTCTCATAAATGCTATATATCTCTCCATCTGTTTCTTTATTTGTAAGCTGATACAGTGGAAATTATGACTTCTTAATTCTCTTCTCTTTCTGATATTGTGAAGTTTCTGTTATGTCTCACTTTTCTAACAAAGGGATTATAGAATACAGTAGAAGAAGCACCAGCAATAAAAATTCTATATTCACATCTACTTAGCATTTCTCTCATTCAAATATCTCCCTAGTTCTCTCTAGAGACTCCAAAACCTTGCTTAATTTAATTTATCCCTTTATAAAATGGGTCTTCTCTGAAAACTCCCTGCTGGAGGCACTTCTCTTGTACCCACACAATACATTCACTTTTACAGAGACTTTGCTTTTTTTCCCTAAAGAATTTCCTGTTCATTTAGCTACAGCCAGAGGTAGTGTTAACAATTTGTACATCTCTTCAGAGGCACACAATTTACTAAATGTCTCTTAATTGGCATGGGAGCTTGTAAAGCACTTTGCAAAAGGCAATGGGAAGAATTATTTCTTTAATTACAAATGTACAGAGAGGGCATTTTAGTTTGTATCTTTCTATATGCAATGAAATAGCCTGAACTCCAAACTGATTTTAGAGCAGTATCAAACACATCTTTCCAGGCTTTCTTTCTGAAGTATTCTGCATATCCAATGCAAATGTGACCCTGAATGTTGAATGCTGAAAATCTCTCCAAATGATCCATCTCTTTGTCCCCTTAAGGCTGAAACCATGACTAACCAGTAGGAATGATCTGATGTTTTGTTCTGAAGCAACTTTCAAAGATACTAAAAGCAAAGTACAAAAAAAAAAAAAAACTGATGTTGGTTCACTCCAGTGATTGTTTATTTTTACATTTACACATCCATACCTGTGAGAACTTCCTGTTTTACTTGTTTTGTATACAATGATGGGCTTCATAAAGACACTTTTGTTCAATATATCATATGTTTTCACTGTGTTCTTCCTTTTCCTTGTCCTGTCTCCACTGTACCCCTCATTTCCCCTTTCTCTTCTCAAGTAATCCTCTTTTATTTCCAAGTCATAATATAAGTTACATATATAATTATGTTACATATTTAAAATCACACTTATTATCAATGCATTAAAATATTTATGTCATTAAGAGATTTCAGCAGCAAACTTACTTGTTTTGGAAAGCTTAAAGGAAACACTCTTAAAGAATGACCTTTCTCTTTATAATCAGATTATTTACTCAATATTATTTAACTAGATATATCAGATAAAGTGTTCTTGAGAAATACATAAGACTAAGCAAACAACAGAAAAATAAAGAAGAGAAAACCTAGGTGAAACAAATACAGGCCACCCAATGTCAAGAGAAAGAAGACAATAAAGATAATATGCAGAAAAGATGCCGATAGGAAAGCAGCAAGTGGAGGACCAAATCATGCGAAACCCTAGGGTTTGTTAGTTTTTCTTTTTGTAATTATTGTGTTCTAGTATTTCAGTTGTTGCTATGGTTGCATAAAGATACTGAAGAATTTCCAGCTATAAAATGGACAATCAGTCAGGAGAATGATCAAGCTATGTTGGATATGCTGTTGCTTTGGCAGATGCACTTTGAAAAGGGAAAAATGGAAGTCATAAGACAATCATAGAAATCATAGCCAAAAATGGTAACTGGAAATATCTGATAATAGCAAGAAAGTACTTGAATAGACATAGGACAACTTAAAGGTTGAAAGTTGATGTGGTATCATATTTATAGAAAAGCAAGAACTGAAAGCTGCCAAGGAAGGCATCAAGGTGTTTAATCTCACAAATTAATTTAATGGTGATGATGTTTTCTGAATTAGGAAGAAAAGTGAACTATACTGGTAGTTGGATTGTGTTGTGTCTCTGTGTAGACTTGAGTGGACTTTGAGGGTTTTTTTCCTTTTTGTTTACATAGAAATATTGAGTAGAAAAATTAATGTCTGTGTAACACAAAAGGATAAAAATGACTTGGAACCTCGGTGACTTCAGGAATAACCATTCAATCAGTGTAGATAAAAAATGGCAGAAACAGAGGAGAGAAGAGTCTCCAGACTAAACATGGGGAAGCCTAACTATAAGTGGTTAATTGAGGAGAGTGGCTATCAGGGACTAAATAGCATATCAAAGTTAATGCAGATGCCTAATTTAGAAAGATAAAAGCAAGGAAAAGGCCAGATCATAAACTTGAAAATAAAATTTAATTTCTAAAGGAGCTATGGAGATAGGTCTTTGGACAAAATACTTGTCCTACAACCGTGAATACTTGAGTTTGGATCCCCAGTATCCTTAAAAAAAATTGAGGTATGCCATCATAACTCTGAAACTCTAAGTCTATAGGGTAGAGACAAAAGAGGTCAGGTACTTGCTGGACAATTAATGTAGCCTAAGTTGTAAGCTCCCTCTCTATCTACAAAAAAAATTAGGTGAAGTGCTGAAGTCAAGAAAAAGACATCTTGATGTGGAACTCGGACACATCACCACATGTGTCCACTCCAGCAAGCACACCCCTGCACAACAGATGCATTCACTTCCATCCCCTCCACACAGTCAGTAGTGAAAAGTACTTATAAGGAGAAATGGTTCAGTGATACTAGCACTTATGTCTCTTGGAGAGCACCTGGGTTCCCTCATAGTACACAACCATATCTCCCAACCAGCTGTAACTTCAGTTCCATAGAATCCAATGCCCTCCTCTGGCAATCACTGAATGCATGTGATTCACATACAGACATACAACCAAAATATACATATACATAAAATAAACAAATAATGTATTTATTTGTTTGGAGATTGGATTTCTCTGTGTATCTCTGGCTGTCCTAGAACTCACTTTGTAGATCAGGCTTCCCTAGAACTCAAATACCTACCTGTCTCTGTCTCCCAAGATCCGTCACTATTCCTAGAAATAAATTAATTTTAAAAAGTATTTACGAGGGAGATAGCTATCTGCTTTCACTGTTTACTCAAATCAATGGAGAACAAAAACAATAATTAAAAGCATTTTTTATTGTGATAATATTTTTTAAAAGTCTATGACAAAACAATTTTGTTTTAACTTTATCTATGTTATGTATGTTTACTTTAGAAAGATAAAATTTGAATTTTGTGAATAGGAAATAAAAAAGAGAACAATGAATATACAAAGACATTCATAGGTGTTTATTAATGATTTAAAAGCTCACTTCTTTGTGTCACATCTGTTGGTAGTGTGTTGAGTGCCATGTATTATTGTTGTCCCCTTACCAAGTCCATTTTTCTTCTCACAGTTCCTGGTCAAAGCTAGACAAAATTTCTATGTTAAAGACAACAGAATAAATGTTTTGCAAGGTCAATATGAAAGCGTTAGTAGTTATGACCTTGAGAGTTGCTGATTCAATAGTTAATGCTTCCCTATTTTCAAGGTTTCGTTGAGGATATTTGTGTCTATGATGAGAATTGGTTTTCATGAAGAATTTTCTCAGTATGTACTCTCCACCGTCTTTGGAGTTTTCCCTTTACATTTTTTTTGTCTAATGTGCTTTCTGCAAAGACTGCTCATACACAGTTTGTAACTGTCAAGGTTGCATTCCAAATTAGTTGTCACTCAAAAACCTTAGTTTTAGATAAATAATATGTAGCTGGATTTTAGACATGCAAATTTATCAATATGCCTTTGATTGATTTTCCTGGCTATAATTCCACAATCTCTCTGTCTCTGTCTCTGTCTCTGTCTCTGTCTCTGTCTCTGTCTCTCTCTCTCTCTCTCTCTCTCTCACACACACACACACACAGACAAACATACATACATGTGCACTTTTGTCTCTCCTTCATCCCTTCACCCTCTCTCTTCTTCCTTTTCCTCTTCTATCTACATTTGCAATAATTGTGCACTGACTCTCTAAGGTCCCTCCCCCTGTCTTGATAAACTCTTAAGAGAACAGGGGATGGCACATCTTTCCTTAGATGGCTAGTCTCTTCACTGTGTCTTGTGCAGTGTTAATTTTCCAGCTGTCAATTATCCTGATGTTACAGTGAAGTTCAAAGGCAGCCTAAAGCTTGGATGCAAATTTCTCCTGTGTCTCATACATCTATCCCTAAAAGGTAACTTGGATGAAATCCTTTTTTTACAGCTATATCTAAATGATCCACACTTCTTTGCTAATTTATCATCAGGTAATAAAATGTGAAATAACCTTGGGTACCATGTGTTCTGTGAATACACATCTCTTTTGAATGAGTTAGTTAGCATTCTTGTGATCTCAGCTCTTTGACTGAAGAACAGTTGTAAATCTGCAATTTGGTTAGTTCATTTTTGTCATTCTAAAATTGGGCATAATTCTGTGGCAGTTCTTTTTCTAGTTTTGTGCATTAGAAGCAGAAACTAAAGTTTTCTAAAATTCATGTGCAAATGAGTTCACTAAGAAAAAGTGAAAACATAATGAAAAGAAAGACAGAGTATGCAAATGTAAGAGCAAGAGAGAACTTCATATACAAGGTCAGAGGTAGTGATGAACAGAGATCACAACAAGGAAAAAGAGAACTGCTGAGTATTTGTGAAGAGAATATTGGTATTTCTAATACCTTCATTCTCATTTTTGTGGTAATGTAGTGTTCAATTAATACCTTAAATACATTAATTAAGATAAAATTCGTTAGATGAAAATATTTTTCTCATTAGTCTGAAACAAAGGAAGCAAATTGGTGTTTTAGTCTTACCTTTTCTTTCTAATGGTCACTCTAAGACACTTCTACAAACACTGTTTAAGAATCCAAGTTTACTAAACATTTACCCACTTATCTTTCAGCAGTTTTCAAATACTATTGGAAAATTTTTGCATAAATCAATTGCTCTTTGAGGCTGTCAGCCAGTTGAAAAGAACATTAATTAGACTTGATCTAAGAAAAACAGACTTCCTTGAAAGTTGTGGTTAGTTCACACTTAAGGTATTTGAGGCTCAGGAAATGTCACCACCTCTGCTGATCACTAAGAGTTGAGCTTACTCTGACGTTTTAGTGTCCTGTCCTTGGTTTCCATCTTTGTGAAGCACTGATAACATTTCTTATTCCTCTGTGATGGTTACATCATTGGTGTACACTAAAATGGTTTGTGATTCTTCAGGAAACGACCCACAGTCTATTATTGCCATTCTGTGCCTGGTGTTTATTTTTCTCAATTGTTAGAATCCATTCTGTGTTTTCTCTGCATTTCTATAATGCCCTTGGCCTTTGTTCTTACGTTATTATCGCTTACAATGTTATAGTCATTTACAACTTCATATTAATCAAAACCGTGAATTTCCAAAGGCAACAGCCCCTGCCTCATCTGTGACCTTTTTCCCTTTGATCCTGCCATCTGAAAGCTTTTTATACATTCTAATTCTCTTCCATTTTAATAGCTCTGTGAAGCAGTACTATTTTCTTTGACTGATAAGATCATTGAAGGTGACCTGATTTTTCTCCAGAGATACACAATGAATAAAACACTTTCACACATAAACTGAAACATGTTCCACAGAAAGGGAAAAGAAAGTCCAGTTTTCTCTCTCTCTCTCTCTCTCTCTCTCTCTCTCTCTCTCTCTCTCCTCTCTCTCTCTCCTTCTCTCCCTCCCTCCTTCCCCATCTCTGCCTCTCTCCCCACTCTATCTTACTTCATATTAGGAAAGGATGATTTCTCAGACATTATGATTATACATGTCTCATCAAATTATGCAAGCTGACTTTCTTATTGCAGACTAGATTTTCTTGGTGTTATTTTCTTGTTTGCCATAAAACTGAATAGCAAAAATATATTGCAACAAGAAATAGAATGGTATTTTGCTTGATTTTGGTTTTGTGTTCTTAATGAGCTCTTATCATACAAACACTTTAATTTGAAAGTGTGTCTAGTTGAAGCATTCTGTTATTAGTATTGCTTTGTGCTTTTGTGCATGCATGTCACTCGGTATGTCTTTGTGCATGCATGTCACTCGGCATGTCTTTGTGCATGCATATCAGTCGGTATGTCTTTGTGCATGCATGTCACTCAGTATGTCTTTGTGCATGCATGTCACTCGGTATGGTGTTGTGCATGTGTGCCAGTGGGTATGGATTTCATGAAGTTTTTAGGTTGCAAGGTGACCTGCTTCTTTTTAGGAGTGTATTTTCCACAAAGTTTCCTCTATCCTATGAATTGTTTGTCTCATATTTAATGACTCATGGCTTAAACAAGTAGGGTATTCATGAGTGTGGAAAATTGATATCTGAGAGCATTTTATTCTGCTAAGTCAGGCTTATTCTTTATAAAGAATCTAAACAGAAATAACATTTACACAATAATTCTGACTAAAATGTACATTGTGCTCCACGGGTATCGTTCAATGGCTTTACAGTGGGCCCTCTTCTGCCCACCATCATCCAATAGCATTGCTCACAGTCATCAAAGAACAGATTCCCCTTTACGTCTATAGCAGAGTACTTTTTAAAAAATAATCATTCTAATATTCAAGCTTCATATCTACTCAATGTAGATTGCATGATTTTAAGATGTTCTTCTAAGTCATCTGCGATGCTAATTTTTCCTCAACTATTTGCAAAAACTCCTCTAAGCGTCTTGTTAAGAACAGTATAAATTACAACACACTGTTTCATTCATTTCTGCTGCAGAAAGATAAGCCAAACATCCTAACTATGTGATATATTTATAGAATGTTTCTCTACTAGATTGAAGTGGGGCCTGAGTATTTCCTCTCTCTAAAATCAATGGAAGCTTCCTGAAATTTGTTTTTATAATGTTCTCGAGGATATACTATTCAGTGAAGCTTCTGTAGACATGCAATAACTCTAATATATTTCAAGCCTTTTAATTTTATTCTTCTTCAAAAATATCCTGACCAAGGATCCCAAATATGTATGTATATGTAGTAAATATTACTTCAACTTACATTATAACATTAATCAATGTTCTGTATTAAAGATAAGCATTTCCAAATAGCCCATTGCCATTTTCTCTATATTTTTTTGTTGATTTTTAACTTTAGACATAGAAGTTATATATAAAATGTGCATATATTATGGCACATATCACACCTTTTGTATGGACAAATAATAGAAAATTCATGAAAGATGCCTAAATGCTTGTAACATGAAATTACAGTTTAGCTTCAGCTATAAAAAGTGTAATCCAATTGAAATGTTTATCATGCATCTGTGAAGGTTTTCTCTTGCATGACTAATGGTTTTGCATGGACAATTTAATTTCTCTTATTTAAAATGAATCCTGGTGATATCGATTCTCTACTATAGAGTACCTGCATGACAAGATCAGCTATCTTGGAATCCCAGGTTGAGTACAACCATTGCACAACATTAAATCCTTTTCATCATGTTACTTGTGTTACTTGCCGTCACTGGTATTATTTATTTTAGGTTTGACTTTGTCAAAGGTACTTTTTATAAATTTTATATTTGAAAATAAAATATATTTGCATCATCTCTTCCTTTCCTTTTTCTTCCTCCAAATCATCCCATTGCTGCCCCACCCTGCTTTCTTTCAAATCCTTCGTCTCTTTTTCATTGATTGTTATTACTACATACATTCATGCACACATATATGTACATATATACAAATATATATGCAATCTTTTCAGTCTCTATAATGTAACTTGTATGAACAATAAGGATTCATACCTGGGGACAACTATTTTGCCTACTTTCAGCATACTTTAACTGCCCACAATTATTCATCTATGGTTGAATCTCAAAAATATCTTCTCACCTCCCATTCTAGCATGTTTCCTGGAGTTGTACTTGTTCATGTCTTTTTTAGAGGCGCATATGTTGACATATCCTGGGTGATGATTTCTAGCAGATACAATCTCATAGCAGTTTTTCTGAACCTCTGGATCTTACAACCATTCCACCCTCATTCCATGTTGTTTATGAAACTTTATGTGCACTTATCCTTACCCACAGATAATTGTAGCTCTTACTCATCATCAAAGAAACTGGTCTTGCAAAGGTGAAGATCATTATAGAAAGCCTCAATGGGCCAAAATGAACAGAATACCTGACCTTTCGGTACCTGGCTCCAGTTGATAGATACAACTCCTGAACATATAGTACACAAACAAATGTAGAATTTAAGTGATAATGCATATTATTGGCATTGTATAAACATTTGTGAATTAAAAAGAAAAATTCAAATTATCATCATTAATGTCATCTGAAAAAATTGAATGTGACAAAATAAAGTCAAAATAAAAACCAAAGGCACAAATACACCATTATTTGTTCAAATAAGTACAATGACTTGATATTTTCTATTGACCAACAAGTAATAATTTTTAAAAGAAATGTTGTCTTTTTAATATATACATATGAAAGTAAAAATGAAAAATCAGTTCTAAGTTATAAGAGGCTTGGATAAATATTTGAAAGAATTTGTGCTCTCCATTAGCATTAGTTAGAACCATAGCTTCAGAAAGCATAGTATTATTATCATTAACTTATATTTTGCATTTTTATAATCCCTGTTGTTACATATTTTTCTATGCAACATAAATGCATAAGTGTTCTTTACTTTCCATTAGTGGACGTTTCTTAAACTCAAAGCCCTGATTCTCTTGCTGGAAACCTTCCAAGAAAACTGTTGTCTGAATCCTTATATTGATTTCCTGTTGCTGCATGGCAGTATTTTCACAAACATAATAACTTTACACAAACATGCCTACAATGTCAGGATGTCTCTAGGTCTGTATTCTGGGTATACCTAGTTTGCTACAAGTTCTCAGCCAAAAACTACAGTCAAGGTGTTGATCACGAGTGACTTTCGGTTGAAGACTCTCCTGAATAAAGATCAGTTTCTAAACTAACAGGGTTAGTGGCAAAACTTAGGGGCGTGAGAATTACTGGAATTAAGGTCCCAACTCCTCACCAAACATTAGTTGGGGACAAGCCCTTTGTGCCTGGACACATGGAACTTTCCTAAAATGCTGCTTGGATTCATTAAAATATCCACATTGACGTGGTCATGAGAGACAATTTTCTTCAACAAAGAAGCACAACTGTTTATCTAAACATAGTATGGTGTATCAATTCAGTGTGAATCACCAGAGTTCATTCATGATCATACTAAGATGGAACATTACTGGAAAGCACAACATTAAAAGGTGCTCAGATCACAATTTATTAGACTTTATGAATTATTGAGATCATCATTATAGAAATGGAATGTAGGAGTAGATTCTTTAAAGTCAGATGGGTTCAGATACTGTATGCACATGATGAACTCATGTCTGTCACATTTCCACACTGTGATGACCATCAATGAAGGCCCTACAGACACCATGGACTTCTAACCTTTTATACTGTGAGAAATATGATTAACTTCATTAAAACTGGCCCATATTTATATATTCTGTTACATCACAGTAAAGGAGACCCAGATACACTGGCCCTTTTTCTATGTATTGATTAGAAGTGAGTCTAATACTACTCAAACACCAAAATTAAGGACTGCATTTAAATATACCAAGAAGCAGGTTTGAAAACTGTGAGAATGCTCCCACAAGAGTTTTGGTCTTTAGATAGAGTTTCGCTACATTATTAAGTGAAGGCCATTGATGAACAACTGAAACTAGGGTATCTGATATTTGATATTGTTTTAATGTAGAAACTACAGAGTACAATACTGCCTATTTGGGTGGCTAAGAAATAATTAATTATGTGTCTTCAATGATAGTTATGACCCTTTATACTTTACCAAGAATATAGATTGAGAGGAACTTATACTACAAGAATATATATATATATAAAATGTATATAAACCTTTACATTAATTATGGATATTTATACATGGTTTTAGGTATTTGCACCAATATTAATGCTCCATTTTAAGGCTACAAGAAAATTTAGGCTAAAATACTAAATAAACTACAGTTGAAATTCAGAAATATACCTAGGATGTTATTGAAATTAGTTGATTACAATGAAATAAAAGAATACTTCTCACTGTGATGATTTGAAAATAAGTAAAGGTAATTTTATTGAGCTTTAAAAATTATTTGTACACATAACCATAGGTGCAATGAAACTCCCAGAGGTAGAATTCAAATTAAGTAGTCATATAGGGATACAAATTTTCAATTAACACATAAGAATATGTGGATGTAGGATAACTCTTACATCATAATTTAACCCATTTCTATTAATACATATATTGCCATGTGGCAGTGGCTTACCAGATAAAATTCCCAGCATGTTTCTGGTGGCTCCATGATGTCTCTCTGACTCTGCCTTTTTCCTCCCAGAATTCAGTTCTGTCTTCTCGGCCTATTTAATTTCTGCCCTATCAACAGACCAAGGCAGTTTCTTTATTCATTAATGGAAATCACCACACACAGAAGGGACTCCCACATCACCTCCCCTTTTCTGTTTAATTACAAAGGAAAGTTTTAACTTTAACATAGTAAAATTACATATAACAAAACAGCTATCAATGAGGAATTACAGTTATAATATTTAGATCTACTTTATGTTTTATCATAACCAAGGAAAACTATAATTATAAATTTTTCAACTCCATCAAAAACTCCAGAAGGATATAATATTACCTAAGTAAACAGGAAATGCATTGTCAGCAAGTTTCAAAACTCTAGAATTGACAGATATCTTGCTGCTTGGACAGTTATCCAAAGTTCGTTTTATTGTATATAATTTTGTATTAGGCTTAGTACTCTCTTATTTAAACAAAAGGGCAAGGTGCTGTAGGAAGTCCTTCAGCAAGTAGTTACCCGCCCACTGGGATGTGGCCTCTTATACTATTTATGCCGATGCAGAGCATGCTTCTGGCCCCTTTTCTGGCTGCAGGATTCAGTTTCTGATCTCCATTCCAGCAGACGATTTTGATATGTGAATCTACCCCTAAATATTTGTCTATCTCTCAATTCTGAGATAGTGTGGGATTTTTTTTAAGTGTCCTTTTCATATGGATTATATTTAGAGTATTATGAACAACTAGTGCTTGTTGTAGGATTAGGTTAATATACATCTGGTATGACTGTTACAAAAGGGAGAGATAAATAAGAGTTAAATTTAACATGATGAAGCCAGAGTATGGTGGCACATGCCTGTAATAACAACATTTTGGAGACTGGATTAGGAAGGCTGCAGGCCAGCTATAGCTAAACAGTAAAATTCTGTCACAGAAAGAAGAAAACAAATACAGATAAATAGGTAGACAAGCATATAGAAAATTAAGAATTTAGAAAGAGGGTAATTCTAATAATTTCTGTATTAATTATTCCTTATCAAATTTTTATTGTAAAAGGAATTTTGAGTTTGTCAGAACTTAACAGACTAAGTCCTATTGGACACAAATACCACACCATTACGTATTTAAATGTTTGTGTTTATGAAAGTACTTCATAAGACTGGAGAGTTGGCTCAACTGTTAGGAATATTTGCTGTTCTGTCAGAGGACCCGACTTTGCTTTTCAGTACCCCTTTATTACATCTTACACTGCCTAGGGTTCTAACTCCAGGGCATCCGATGCCCTCTTATGGCATCTGTGGGCATTTCCCTCATGAACTACACAAACAGACACACACAGGCACACAGAAAATACAGACACACATGCACACAAACACACACACACTAAAATAAGCATAAATATTTTATAAAAACACTTCATAAACTCTTTTTAAATTATAAGTATATTTGTAAAAGGTGTTACTTTAGGAATTCTTGTTTTCTCCAATGAAAATCATTGCTTTAAATAGAACGCTACATCACATACAGAAGAGAAAACGAATGGACATGTCCAAGCCACTTCTGTCATCCAGAAAGCTTTGATTCCAGAAATACTCTTAAAGGGGGTTCTCGTTCCATATTTTAAAACATTCTGGATGGAAGGAAATCCTTGCAAATAGGCATAGCTCAGTCTACTCTTGGCATAGTAAAGGACAGTAAAAGTGGGCATCCATGCTCCCCTGGCACACCGCCAGCTTCCATAAATAGGATTCACGGTGCCAATCAGGTAGGGCGTGTAAAGCACTTACCAGAGGCACAACAAATGTTATCTATTAGAGAAGCTGTAGAGAGCTCAGCAACTGAAGCACAGGCTGAATGCTGATGCAAGCCTCTGCTATCCTGTCTGCACAAGTGAACCAATTAAGACTAGTTCTTCGCTTTTCTCACTTGTAATGGTGAGGTTACTGTAATATGCAGATGAGTAAATTACTTCCTCCAGTCATTAAGAAGTCTGTGATGTCAAAAAAGATGGCTATCCTATTTCAAGAAATAGATATAGATTTACCAATATGTTTTAATACTTCATACCTTCATCTAATAAATACATATTAATTCATCTATGAAGTTCAAGATACTAAACCAAAGAGTCTAAAGAATACCAAGGGAAATTAGAAGTGTGATTTTTTACGGGAGACATATTTATTGTTTGAGGAGACAGGATATTTTCATATGTGATAAAAGCCATGGAAAATCATAAAAAACCTCAAGATATTAAATTTAAGTAGTACTAGATGGTTGCCAGAATGTGCCACATAAATCGTATGGTGATATAAATAATGTCTCCCATAGACTCACATATTTGAACACATGATCCCCTGTCTTCTCTTTCATTATGAACCACCCCTTGATACCATAAACCAAAATAAAATATTTCTTCCATAAGTCGCTTTTGGTCACAGTACTTTATCACAGCAACAAAAGAAACTGATACAGATAACTGAGACTATCTGAAGGTCCCCTATCCTTCCTAAGAGATTTGTAGATATAAGTTTACGTTTGTGTTATTATTGTTAAACCAAACCCATTTTAGAGCATATTGAAACTCATGAAAAAAAATAGAGAAGAAAACCAGCTGCTTCCCTTTGGTCATTTAGATAAACTTTCACCTGCCAACAAAGATGTTGTTTCAGAATATCTCAGAATCCCAAGTATCAGGTCTCAGGGATCAACCAGTAGAGTCAAATTCAAGTGCAGCTGTTTCCTTTCCTACTTTTCACTGTTTGGTTTTCCTTTTTGCTTATTCCTTGTGAGTTAGCATTTTTTATTTTCTACTGCTGGATGTGCAGAATAACTGACACATCGGGAGCCAACTTTTCAGGGTGACTTTTGCCGTGGCCCTAGGCAAGGCAGATTTGTATGTTCTGAGTTGGGGTATGAGGATTAGAAAAGTTAAATAGGAGGAACAGAATGCTGAATTCTTAGTTCTGAGTAGTGCCTGCATTTATTTTCCAATACAAAGTTGGGGAAGAAGTCAAAAAACTGTTTTAACAGGATACAAAGGACAACCACAACAGTTGTCCCAATACTTGAAACAGCAAGCCAATACTTTTTGAGAAAAGTGTTTGATGCTTGGAGCAGTGACAACATCCTATACTAAGTATCCTGTAGGCAGTCACTCCCTAAGTCAAACCTCATATTTCAAAGGAAGGAGCATAAGTATGCTTGAATTCTTTGACCTTTTGCTGGGGTGGAGCAGAGCTATCTCGCTGGGACATTTTCATGTCCAAAACACCAAGTAACCACACACAGCTTAGGTCAGGTTATGTAGCCATACTTGTCAACAATTTTGAGCAAGCAAACTAAACTGAAACTCTCTGCCCTTGAGACATGGTGGAATAGGCTCACAATTTTGAGCCTCCACACTGGTACCTCTTTGCTCCTAATTTGAGTGAAAAAGAAAAGGCAGAAAGTGGTTACAGTGAGTTGTCTTATTAGTCTAGCAGTAAGGAGACCTTTTTCAGGGAGTATTTTCCTATAAAACAGCTAAACAGCTAAACTCCAGTTACCTTTCAGATGAGAATCCTTGTCTCCTCTTGACTTTATTTAACTTTATATAAGAGGATTTTAGAAAAGAGATAAGATAACCAGTTAGTACTGGCTAGCATTGTTCCTTCACATCTCCAGCTCAAAGAAGCACATAAAAGAAAATGTCCTACCTACAAATGTCTGCTTTATGATACCTCAAAGGAGAACAGAAGCTGGAGAGTTGAGGCAATTAAGGAAGACTACAGAAGAGGGAAGGCCAATGTATCCCCCAAATGCCCTCAAATCAGGACTTTTTTTTTCCCCCTTTTGTATCCATATGTAATGACTTGTAAAAAAAATCTCTTGCTGTTGCTGTTTGTATGTTGTCTGAGGCTCCCACTGATAAATCCCAATGGTCCTTTTCCCCATCAAAGTGAAAGCCTTCCTCTGGGAGCGATAGAAGCTGGCAAACTGCCTGGTGTGCAACAAAGGATTTCTCTCTTTACCCCATACCAGCGCTATCAGTACATAAAACACATTCCCCCCTCTTTCGTACCTTGTCATCCCCGGGCTTACATTTCTTTGAGTCACAGAAGCCAATGAAGATGAAATAAGTTTGAGCCTGGTGTGCAGCAATCACTCTCCATAGGCATGGATTTTGTTTTATCTTTTATGGAAAACACAGCATGTTTATATACACAGTTAAAGGACTATAGTGTCTGAATGCACAGGCTTCTTTTGACTTTGCCCAGTGTCCTCACATTATTTTCCAAGAATTGGTTCTGTATTTTCTCTTTTTTAGCTCACCAGGTGGCTTGGTTTGTACTTTGGGTTCTTTGGTTGACATAAGGGTAAAGCAGTAGAGAATTAGGAGTGGTCTAAAGAGTCACAGCAGGGCATCAGAATTGTTCCTACCCAGAGCAGGATACATAGGTTTTGGAGCCTAGGGTTAAGCACAAATAAATCATTCTTTGCTCATAAATAATAGACTAGATTCTTCTCAACAAGGTACACACACTATGGCATTGCATGTCATATGTAGAAGATGCTGATCTTGCCTGTATTAGCCTAGAACATGGGCACAGAGTTGGTCAAAGGCAGTGAATATGCCTGTCCCTAGGACAAAGAAGTTGTGTGGTTAGCCAAACATCCTATTAACATTTGTTCGTCCTTCATCATGTTAACATTCTTGTGTAATTTACCAATTGAAAGCTCTATGCTGTACCACATTACTAGTGGACAACTCTCTCTATTAGTCTTCCCACTAGCATCTGTTGCCCCAATGCCCTCTTATTCTAAGGCTCTCCTTCCACAGCTTACTTCAACCACATCCCTGTAGAGGTTTTCACATTAAAAGCATTGCAATTTCTTGTGTTACAAATGTAAAATTAGGAAAACTTTTACTCTTTTGAATGTTCCGAAGTTGCTATTTCTTAAGGATTAATTTGAATTGTATCAAAAACATAGAAAGATACTGGCTATATGGAGATATATGAAACTCTCCATTCCATCATTTCCTTTATATATTTGCTTTTTTAAATTAAAATTTGTATCTATTGATTGTTTAAAAGTCAAACATCAATTTGGAGTTTTAAAACATCTCTTTTATTTCAAAGAACTTACACTGGAAAGTAAGAAAGATATATTAGTATAACATCAAAAATGAATGCTGCCAATGATCAAAAAATTGCCCCCCAATGCAGTGACATGTTTAATATACATAAAAGCAATTTTCAGCTGGGTAATGGAAATCAGCAGGCTTCCTTCCAACTCTTAGCTGAGTAATACGATGAGAAATTGCTACCACTACATTTTCAAGAGAGATCTTCAAGTTCTTTTTCTTCATTGGCCCATTCTCTGGTGTCTAGAACAATCTTGTGTTTTGTTTATTTGTTTGTTGGTTTTTGCTTCTTTTTTTTCCTTCACACTTATATGACCTCTTATGTGTATAACTAGCACTGTGGTTCTTCATTTAATGGTCACAGACTGGCTAGAGCCTTGCCTTTGACTTCAAGATATATAAAGGTTATAAGAGAAATCAGGGCCCAAGTTCATGCATTTGACCAAGTGTTATTGAAGTCATTCAGTGACCAATCTACGTATTTCGATACCATAAGAAAAAATAGTTAATTAGATTCATTATGAACAGACAGAAGCATACTCCCCCTACTTTGTTTCCCTTTAGAACGATGTCAATGGCAGTTATCATTGTCTAACTTGAATTGAGAACTTTAAGCAGTTGCATAAAAACTCAGGATAAAAGAATGATGTGATTTAATAGCATTATCTTGGAAAGGCAGACAATAGGATAAACATCACAGACTCAATTGAGAAGAGATACCTGCCTTGGGTATACTCCATCCCTTCAGTTTTCATGGGTTTCAGAGTAACAAGTATTCCCTACATGTGAGACCAAATAAAAAATTTATATGTGATTTATATCACATTTCTAACTATAGTACACTAACAAAATACTGCATACAGGGTGAGTTAACTGACAGCAAATGATTTCCTCCTCAATCTGAAGACTGGATTTCATGATCAAAAGATGTTTTGCTTAAACTCTGTTCTTTTTCTGAATTGTAATGTGAACATTTTTCTCTGGATACTACCATGACAGAGGTTATTGATAGATGTCTGGGCCTCTTTTTGTCAAGGCGTTAATTTTGTAAAGAGGTCCTCATCCTCAGTCTCATCTAAACTTCAACTAAATTTCTTCCCTAAAACTTCAATTTACCTGTGTGTTAGGGCTTGAATACAAGAATTATGGAGCATTTAAACATTCCATCCCTAACTTTGGGCACCTGCACACTCCATACTTTTATCTTTTTGCCATTATATTACTCTTGTTCTCTTTATATTGAGACTACCTTGGTTTTCATATTTTCATGCTTAGAGAAAAGCAAGCTTCAGGAAATACACATGGTTGAGTCTGTGTGTTAGTTTATACACTGAATCACAGTGATCAAACTCTGAATGTTTTTATGACATGGGTTTCCTCCAAAAAACAGTTTAAGCCAAGTTTAAAATATCAGAAATTTGCAATCATATTATTATGAGGAAAAACCCATTAAGCTATAAGATGAAGGAGAATGCCACTGGCAGTATACCTCTGAGAGCACAGCTGAGGGAGAAATGCCATGAACTACCTGTAAAGTATCTTCTAGACTGGCCATAAGTCAAGTCCAGCCTGTTCTCCTTGGTATTTGATTCTCTGTCCAGGGACTTCATGTGCTTCCATACCCCATTGTCTGGGCTGAGTCTTGCCAATAAAATTTATTACCCAGGAGGTAGGCACTTGTTACCAAATGGAAAATCCATTGCTCATCACTTCGCTGTCCTTTCTGATATTATTATCTTCAGATCTGTTTCAGCCACTTCATCAGGTTTAGTCTTCTCAGAGCACGTTCCTCATATGTGCTTTCAGAGAGAAGCAGGGAAGTCACCACATGTGACATAATAAGAAATACATTTTTTTTATTTTCTGTTGCAGGTTCTAACAGAGAGTTTCAAAAACTTGTGTAGCTTCCTGAAAGCACTTGAGGGGTCGGGAATATCTTTTGTTGAATACT
Organism: Dicrostonyx torquatus; assembly: GCA_028555095.1. NCBI lineage: Eukaryota > Metazoa > Chordata > Mammalia > Rodentia > Cricetidae > Dicrostonyx > Dicrostonyx torquatus. The sequence continues at coordinate 1,875,244 of JAQHUG010000007.1, forward strand.
TGGTTTGAGGTTCTAGTTCCTAAAATGTAGTATCTAAATACTTTGTGATATGTTTAGGGTCGTTAGTGTATCTTTTCTTTTAATGAAGGCCCTTTTAAGTGGGTACCCAGACAACTTCAGGATGAAGGATAGTCTCTGCTGTGCAGGTTGGGCTAGAGAGGCTCAGCGCTTTACCTACAGTAATTGTTGGCAGTAAGAGGGTTGAAGCTATGGAACATTCAAGTGACATGTGCAGAATCATGGAGGATTGTTCAGTGTTTAAAATCAAATGCAGTTAATGTTACAGGTTAGTGAATAGAAAAGCAAGTTTTCAACTAAGACTTGGTTCATGGAGGAAAATATAACCATTGTATAGAAACCCCAGCATACAGTGAGGATATCACTTTGATTTTTAACCTATTGGATGTTTCCTAGAAGTACAGTCATCTGCATTTCAGGTTCATTTTCCAAGTATCACCTCCTTTTGACTCTTTTATGTCAATCTCCCATCAGCCTGCTTTACAACCTGCTCAGGTATCCTAATTTTCTCATAGCCAAACTCATATAACAGTCCATTTTTTTTTGTAGAAGAATAAATCTTTATCCCAGCTTTACTGAAACTTTCATGTAACATTCTCCCTTTCTACAGCCTTCCATTTTTGTTATAATCAGAGATCTATATGGTCATGCTCTGCCCATTGTCTACAATCTTAACATGACCAGAAGGTCTTCTTGACTTTTTAAACTAAAAGTGCCAACAGTTATCCTCCAAACTATGTCAACTGCCTGCTTTACCCAACAACCTCATTCTTTCCTTCTATTTTTTTTTTGTTTGATGACCCTCTCCTACAACTCCTTTTTAAATCATGTGTTCAGGCAAATAGCTGCTGGCCAGAAAAACTTTCTCTAACTTTATGACTGTAGGATGCTAGGATCCGAATGACTAGATGGCAACCACTCAAAGTACTTGGCATCAAATATGCCTTATTTGGTTCAAAAATAATGGTGTATTGTGGCACATTCATCAATATTTTTAATGGATAGAATTCAGAAATCACTTCACAATAAATTATACATTGACTGAAATCTAGAATGTATTTAACTTTATCAAAACATAGGAGTAGATATGGGGAAGAAGGGAGGTGACAAGGGACTTCAGGAGTGGAGCAAGGGAAAATTTGTGGACTGGAAGAGTAAATGTAAAAAAAATTATACATCTAGTAACAAAAATACTTTCAAAATTCATATGTCTTATTGCATCTCAATGTTAACAACATTGGGAAGGACAACCAATTGTATACACACACACACACACACACACACACACACATACACATATTCATATGTAGTTGTGTCCTTCTTAAAAATGGGCATGCTGGTACATTTACACAATGGAGTACTACACAGCAGAAAAAAATGACATATTGAATTCTGCAGGCAAATGGATTGAGATAGAAAACATCATTTTGAGTGAAGTAACCCAGACCCAGAAAAACAATTATGACATGTACTCACTCATAAGTGGTTTTTAAACATAAATCAAAGAAAACCACCCCACAAATCATAATCCCAGAGAACCTAGACAACAATAAGGACCCTAAGAGAGACATACATGGATCTAATCTACATGGATAGTAGAAAAAAACAAGATCTCCTGAGTAAATTGGGAGCATGGGGATTTTGGGAGAGGGTTGAATGGGAGGGGACAGGCAGGGAGGAAAGCAGAGAAAAATGAAGAGTTCAATAAAAAATGGGCACGCATTTTGAGGAAAAGTTCTTTAAGTAACTTTACTATTATTATGGATAGACAACAGGGATTATATTTACATATAAACAGGCCAATTATCAGTCATTTACTTAACATGCCTCTGGACACAATTAAGAGACATAATTAACACAGGAGATCTAAAGTAGATGTGTTTGTAATTTGACACCTTGTTTTTCAGTTTTTTTTTTAAATAAGTGGATGGATTAGTTTTCTAATAAAATTATTTTAAAACATATTATGGTAAGTACATGAGCCAGAGTCATAGCTCTTAATTAAGAAAATCAACTATTATTCACTGTACATAACTGTGCTCTGTAATTTCATATGACACACAGTAGGTAAGTTTAGGACAGTATTGTACAAATCTGAATCATAAACTGCACTAATGAGCTAAGGTAATGTATCTCAGTTCCATTTTAATCTTTGAGGACCTTTTTCATGTACCTGGCACATTATTTAAATCTTAAGAGGCATGTGACTTGTATATGTTGTGTGCATATGAATAACCACATACATTTCATATAGAGATTTTTCATACAGTAAGAATTTCATAACAAATACAAAAGTAAGAGTGTTTTTTTTTTTACCAAATCTCCAGAAGTATAGAGTCATTCTCTCTTAAGAGAATCATCATTGCTTCCTTACTTTAGCATATCACATGATTAAACTTCTGCCATGTGACCAACACAGAAGTAGATCCAAGATTTAGGACCAAGGTCACAAAATGTAAACATAGACAACTCCCTTATAATCTTTGGCAGCTTTGTGGGTAGTATGTACACATATTTACCTAAAGATGCTGAATTAGTTTAAAGAAATATTACTGCCATCTTCTTGACATTTTGAGAAATTACAGCCCCACAATTATAGTGGCCACAAGAAACAAAAGGTCTGCTAATTGCAGGTAAAGACAGCTGGCTATTCTTTTAACCGACTCTTATGTATAAAATTTAGAAGGATTGGGGAGAGTACAAAGTTTACTATGTAATGAATCAGGCTCATGAGGCGATCTAGACTGATCAGCACTGTCCTAGTAGAAACAATGCATCCCAGTAGAAATAATATGGAGCTCAGCTTTACACCATGTTAGCTATATGACTTTAAATGCATAATTTTACTTGCCTTTATCCATGTGGTCCAAATGATTTAAAAATAAAATAATAGAATTGGTATTGTAGGATTGATGCAAGCACAGTTCAAATGAGTTGACTTGCATACATAGTCCTTAGCATTTGGCACGCAATCACTCTATGCTCTTGAATATTTTTCTAGTGATCACTGACATACTATGACTGACATTATATAAGTCAATTTCCTTCTCAGGCTTCTATTTTTTCAAGGGATTTATGGCTCAATTTATCAATATGGTATATATCAATGCATTACTCACAATAAGGCATGAAACCTTTCCTTTGCCCTAATAAGGCTCTCCTGCAATTATTAATTAAAAGGAAAAAAAATAGAGTGCTTCAAAAACATGTGCATTAACATTATTTATTCTACTTCTAGTTACCTCTTCCTAGAGCCACTTTCAGTTCATATTGCAGGAAGTGTACTGCCCATAACGATTCAGATCATCTCTAATACTCTAATCCAGTAGAAATGAAAAATAAGAGAATAAGTAAAGTCCAAAGTGCTATTTGCCATTGTAATTCAGTCTGCCCTTGGTTAGAATTGCTCCTAAACTGTTGAAAAGATAGGGTCCATACTAGCGTCCTTTATACCTTATTGATATCATAGGGAGATGAGGGAACTGTTATGCTTTGACATCATTACATCTCAAAAGCAGATTCTGTGCTCTGTAGAGTTGCAGATTAGTATTTCTTAACAAATTCAGGGTTGATTAAATCTTTTCAGTAAATGCTGTATAAGCTACTTTAGATGTTTCTATATATCAGAAAAATATTGTATTGATTTTTATCACTTACTATAATTCATGGCTAATATGATCATGGTTTTGCTTTCTCTTCATTTGCTAGAGTAGTTTCATTCATTTCAAGATTAGGCAATGTCTATTTTAATCAATCTTTATTTGATGGCCACCATTTGTTCCTTACAAGCATTTTTTAATCTTTGCCAAGAAATTCAGTGCTTTATGAATGTCTGTGATTTATATATAAATAGAAACAATTTATCACTTCTCTCTTAACTCTAGAAAATTTTTCTCCTTGTTGTGGGAGCAATATTAAATTCATTTAAAAATGGCCACTTTATTTTTTTTCTCACTACCTGGAAGGGCAGGTTAGTCACATTTATTGTTTAAATTTTTGATGTGTTGGCATCTTGCTCTTTACTAAAGATAGCCTTTATTAAAGATAGTTAAGGTTTCTCTCTCTCTCTCTCTCTCTCTCTCTCTCTCTCTCTCTCTCTCTCTCTCTCTCTCTCTCTCTCTCACACACACACACACACACACACACCTTTTATTTGCCAGGCTGCCAATGTAGAGTTTAGATCCATGCTCTCTTAGGTCATAGATTAGATGGTATGATCATCTCTTCACAGATGCTCAATTTCTTGAAGAATACAAGTAGCATCTTAATTCAAACTCTGCAATAGATCACATTCCTTTTCTTCACATGGCTCTTCATATACATTATACATATAACTTTTTGTTTGATTTTCTTTAACCCTCTAACTATGGCCAAACTGAAATTTTTTTGGAGAGGTCCTGTTGGCAGGTTTGTGTCCTTGGAGCTGTAACAAACTGTCTATACAATAGTAGTCAACTTTCAGGCTGTTGGTCCCTTAGCAGCCAAGTAAGCCAAACTATTTTTCTGCATTACTAAACATATGTCGTATAGTTGGTTGTGCTCATATATCGCAGATAGTCTTGAGAAATATTTATCAGAGTATAGTGAAGTATGGCAGCCCTTTTAAAGTAGTTAGAGAAAGCTAGATTTCAGCAGCCAGAATGGTAAAGTTCACAAGTTGCTAGTGACATTGAGCAAATCTTTTATGCTTTACTTTCTTCTGTGTAAAATGTGATTATGTGTTTCATGAATGGATTTGCAGTAAGAACTAATGCATGTAATGCTCTAAGGAGTTATGGGGTATCCATGATGACTCTCCCTTGTTACTTTCTGTCACTAACAGACAGTTCCAGAGGAAACATTTTTACTTGCAGTATCACAGAATTGCACAAAACTTTGATTTTGTTGCCTGTGATGTTTACAGCAAAGATACAGTTACTTAAGATCCACTTAATGAATGCAAGATGTGGTTACAATGAAAGGATTTCTATAAATTATCCAGTATATAGAGGGCAGCTCTCAGGAGATTGTCTCATGTGGACCTTCCAAGGCTTTAGTTGTTCACTCCTTTACACTTTAGCTGTTATTTTCTCCAGTCAAAGATGTGTGACAACACACAGGGATTTTCATCTGATACTTATTCAGGTTTTATTTGAACTTGGTCTTATGGACAGCTGTGTGACTGTCCTGAACCTCCTGTCTCCAGAGGTCTGACAGATACCAGGGACTACAAGCCTCACTTTACCTCCCACACCTTAAATCATGTAGTTAGCCAAGAACATTCAGTTCTGCCAAAGCACACTGTGAATTACACTGCGTAGAATATGTAGTTTATAGCTCAAGAACTCTTGACAAAGCAATAGTGTTATTGGGTAAATTGTATATTCCTATGTCCCAGAAAATGTCTCCCTTTGTAAAACAAAACCTGTTTTCTGGGGTGAGGTCAATTCTTTACTCAGCAAGTACTTAAACTACTTGTCAACTCTTTAAATAAACAATCAGCCTTAGTATTATCACTGACTCAAAAAGTAATTCATTAAAGAATGAATGGATCATTGGAAAAAATATCTTGTCTGAAGAATATGATCAAAATACCACCAACCTCATATTCTCCTGATGTTTGCTTTCTGTGTCCACACAGATAACAATATGTTCTAATAATTTTTTTTTTGTCATCATGACAACAAAGGGTAACTGATGAACCCACAGCCTTTGGTGTTTGCTTTACTTTATTCTGCTTCTTAGTTCAGCCTTTGAAGAAGCTTGGGTGTCCAAAAACATTTTCAGGTACACATTCATATTCAACCTCTAGGGCTACTTTGACAGATGCTTGATCTCATTCATTATGCATAAGATCTTATTCTCAACTTTTGTGTAATTGTACTTTCAATTCCTGTGGGTTTACAGCACAGTTGCTTTCTATATGCTGGAGAAACTCAATGCACGATAATTCAGCATTCAGGAATATCTTTTTTTTTCTATGAGCCCAAACAGGACATCATACAAAACTCAGCTGCAGCTAATTATCCCTTCACCCAATCCAGGCACTCCAGTCAGAAAGTGGTGCTTTCTTTATAACAAGAGAAAAAAAGACCTAGAGAAAGGTTGGCTGTTTACTACACCACTGCATTATTAGTGATGTAAAACTCAAAGCTGGTTTGCTAGTCCTTAAGAAAACAGCACCTTTAAACTTGGTGACTCAATCAGAAAGAATTTGTTTTCAAGATGGGCATTGCTTAACTTTACTTGACATTAGCCTAAGCTAGACATTTATCCAGAGACCATAAGCTTTCTTTATTTCTTTACTGAGATAGTCTCTAAAAATTAACTTAGAAAACACAGAGCAGTAAGCCTGGTGTGGTACGGCTTGTGTGGTGGCTTTGTGTTTTGATTAGTAGTAAAGGCTCCACACTTGGGAGACTGGATGACTCCAGAGACAGCTTTCTTATACCTCAGCCAACTACTCTGCTAAAAGGGAGAGGTAGTAATATTGTTCTTTACTGTTCAGATCTATGACAAGGAAAGGTTCAGATATCTGTTGCATATTCTGTTTCTGAACAAAATAAACACACAGAAATCATATAATACTGATGTATACACAAAACATTCAGATATAGACAGAGATAATTATATAATACATAATAATTAATATTATATATAAACAAAGATAATTGATATATAATACTAACATATGCCCTGAACATTTAGAGATAAACAAAGATAAGTCAAAATTTTATCTGCTGACCTGGGTAGGGAGCAGGTCAGATGCCCCTATGTCTGTGGCACCCAAGGTAGGAAAACATTTTGGAAGTGAACAGAACAGATGTTCCAATCATCAACTATTAATCCTGTTCCATTTGTGGATTGGTTAGCTTCTCTAAAATCCTTGAGGGACAAAAACATTTTCTCTGACACAGGAGATGATTCTGAGATGCTCCTTTTCCTGCCTGTATCTGCCTGAGAAAGTATCAGCTAGTTGTTTCAGCTCTTAGACATAATTGGCCATCAGTCATCTGGGTACCATTGTTCACTGACACAGAGCTCAGGATCATCTCTCAGCCATCTCAACAGCAAGGTCCTGGTTTCTGATTAATCTTTGACTGGTCATTGACTATACTGAAGTAGCTTCTGGTTAATGAGACCATTTGTGTCTAACCTCATCCATTTTCTGGATGTACTAGGGATAGAAAGAAGTGCTAGCGCTTCCCAGCACAGCCCTGAAAATGCATTAATCAATCAGTCTTTGTGATTTGCTAGGGGTTTTATTGTTAGAGTTGTCAAAATCAAATTGTAGTGATAAGTTATAAGTGGGCATTTTTATCCCCAAGTCAGTCATATCCATTTAATGAAACATGAGGAGCTTATATAATAAAAATTCTTTAAGAAGCAAAGAGGGACAACTGGAGCAATTACTTACATGAGGGAAACACACAGAAAGGCAGTAAACCAGAACCTGGCTGCAGATGAAGTCCACATTCTGATGAAGAGAGGGGCTTCTCCCTTCACTATCTGTGTGCTCATGAACAAGGAGGACATGATTCAGAAGCTCGGGCTTCTTGCTATTAAGTGATGCCTATGGTGTTGTTGAAAATCCATGAAATAACATTCCACAGGCTATCTCAGTGTCAATGATGTGTGGTCATTATAGGGGAGCCATTGACATTTTAGAAAACCATCCTTTCCCCAGCTCATGCAAAAATAATAATAATACAGTAATAATAAAAACAGTAAGCGCTTTCTGATCACTTCACTAAGAAACTATCTCAGAGTGCTTCTACTGGGTGTGCAGAAGTCAGATTAAGTACAGAGGGCGAAGCTGGGCTATTTGCACCTGGCTTCTTGAGGCATGTTTACTAGATACACAGTATGTAAATCAACACTCAAAGACAGAATGGGAGACTGAAAAGTAGTGAGTTTTATTCTCCGATAGATATAATATCTTCTCTTTACTAAATTTTTCTTGGAATTTTACAAATAATTAAGTTGTTTTTTTAAATTAATTTTTGAATTGATATCAAAACACAAAATAAAGGAACAATAAATAAAAACCTGCATTCAAGTAAATTTGAAATGTATTATTATTTTCTCCTTTGAAGTACGATTCCCATTTCGCTGGTGGGGAGTTGGTAAACCAAGGAACATTCTAATAATTGGAATAAAGGGATAGACTTATATCCTCCCATTGACTTTCTCACCTGCTCCACATTTCACATCTCCCATATGAGACAATTAAAACACACTGAGTGGTATCACAGTAGCCTGTGGCATCTTCTCCAAAACTCATACTCACCTGCAATATTAAATAGGATCTTATTTGGGGACAAGGTTTATAGAAGTGGTTACTCAAGGGTCTTGAGATGAAATCATCCTGGACTTTTGGTTGACCTGAAATCCAATGGCCAGAATCCCGAAAAAAAAAAAAAAAGAGACAACTCTGGTTAGGGAATGGGGAGAAGGTGGGAGTGTTAAGTAATAAGGCCAGATTGGAGAGATCCGTATATAAAAGCTAAGAAATTCCGGTAATTGATGACATTCACCAAAAGAGGAGAAAGGTATGTGAACCCTTATTCCTCAGAAACTCTAGTGAGAATAACCACTGCCATACATTGAATTCAAATTTGTAGTACTTGAACTGAGAAAGAACATATTAATTATTTAAGATACTTAGTTATAATTTGTTATAGCATCCACAGGAATGACATCTCTACTTTTCTGTTTATCTATCTGTCTATGCATCTTTCTACCTACTTATCATCTATCAATATTATTTATCAATGTGTCTATCATGTCTCTGTACATGTGTGTATACATACCTACATAATATGTCTTTTAAATATATATCTTATAATACTACATATATGTTCATTTATATATTCACAATACTTTTATTGCTATTTAAAATATGAAAATAACTGCACACACACACAAATATCTTCTTCCTGTTTGGTCTGGTTCCCTTTGTTGGTGCTGTGAAGTATGGATGTGGACCTGGAATCTGAGGAGGGTAAAGAAGCAACATTTACTGCTTAGAACTGTGAGGAAGAGCTCACTTATTTCCAAAATCCCCAAACCCTCTCTCTACCCTTAAGAAAAGTGGAGCATTCCTATATATATATACCAGCCATGGCATATCAAGTTATGGCAACACAAGACACATCCTCTGTTATTAAGGCTGGGTAAGACAAATAAGCAGGAGGAAAGGGTCCCAAGTATAGGCAGAAGAGTCAGAGAGAGACCTCACTCCTTCTTCCAGGAATTCCATATAAAGACCAAGCCACTATGAACATGCAGAGGGCTCAGGTCAGTCCCATGTAATTTCTGTGTTTGGCAGTCCAATCTTCATAAGGACCCATGAGGTTGACCCTGTGAGTTTACTCATGGTGTCCTTAGCCTCTCTGACCATAAATTTTTCTTACCCTGATTCATAGGATTTACTGAGGTCTGCCTGATGTTTGGCTATCTATGGGTCTCTGCATCTTTTTCCATCAGTTGTTGAGTGAGGCCTCTCTGATAAAAATTGGCCTAGGCCCCAATTTATGGCTGTACAAAAATATTATTAGGAATCATTTAATTGACTTTTTCCTTTTTGCCAGTCATATTTGGTTCTGGGTCTGCGGGCTTTTTAACCATCTTTTGTTCCTGGCCCTCCAGGCTATGTCAGTGGTAGACTCCATCTCATAGTATGGGTCTCAAGATGGACAAGTTGTTAGTTGATCAATCCCATAATTTCTATGCCACCTTTATTTCAGGATATTTTGTAAGCAAGGCAGATTGTAGGTCAGAAGTTATGAGACTGTTTTGGGGGACCAATCCTTCACTAGAAGCCTTGCCTGGTTATAAGAGGAGCAGTTCACGCTTCATATCTCCCATTGCTAAGAGTCAATGGATAGGACTAGAAAAAACGCATCCTGAGTGAGATAACCTAGACCAAGAAAGACAAACATGGTATGCACTCTCTTATAGGTGTATACTAGGAGTATACATGGATATACAAGGATAACTATGTTATACTCCACAGATTCAAAGAAACTAAGAACAAAAGAAGGCTCAAGGGGGGAAGAAATGAATCTATGAGGGTGAACCAGCATGAGTTTTCCTTTTCCTGTTTTATTTATTTAAATCCTGGCTGCCATTTCCAAAGTTTCCATTCCCTGCTCTTCTCCCAGGCTTCCCCCCTTCATCCCACTTCTGTTCCCAACCCCAATCACCCCTCCTGCATTTCATTTCAGTTTAGGAAAGGATGGGTATCAACAAAACTTGGAATATCAAGTTGCAGTAAGACTAAACATCTCTCCATGTATTAAGGCTGGGTAAGGTGACCCAGCATGAGGAGTAGAGTCCCAGAAGCCAGGAAAAGAGTCAGAGACATCCCCTGTACTACTGTAACACAAGAAGAAACAGCTGCTTCCAGTAATCTTGTGCCAAGTTTGAGTCTTTCAATACAGGTGGCATTATGTGGATGGTCCCCCTGTTATTTTTCTGAAGTAGCCGTAGAAATGGTAAGGTCAAGATAATTGAAAATCCAAAGGAATGCAGCACTTTGTGTCCTAACATGAAAACTAAGGACAAAATAGCATTGTCCTAACTCTGAATTTTCTCTTATGTCAAAATAAATAAATAAATAAATAAATAAAAGGACAACAACAATAAAATCTTTCTCAAATTGGAAGTTTAAAGGAAGGTAGATTCTTTTGTTGGTTTTGATAAAGTCTTGTTTTCCCAGGCTATCCTCAGTCTTACAGCCTTCTTGCCTAGGCTGCCTGCCCGTTTCTTAAGGTTATAAATGTGTATCAATGTGTCTAACTTACCAAGCTTTGGATTTAGAATTTTTGTTAAATTACGTTTATTTTTGTTGCCAATAGGTTGAGGTATGAGTATGCATGCACTGTGCAGACCTTGTGTGCTGCAGTCGGCAGGAATCATGCAGTGAGATTTCAGCTGATAAGAAAGGCAGAAGGCTGACCCACCAGGACAAATACGTTCTGATGGAGGCTAACTCAGTTCACAAGGCATATCGACTGGTTCTCACAGTGGATCTCTTGTGAAGCCATACGCACTCTCCCTTGGTGCAAGATTCAGCAGA
>JAQHUG010000007.1:1888403-1899207 GCA_028555095.1 Dicrostonyx torquatus
AGTTAACATGTAAAAAAACCAAGTTGTTTGATTAAAATTAAATGTAACAATGCCAATTAATAACAAAGAATATGTTTATTTCACATTATTTTCTAAAAAGTCCTTAAACAGAAGCTTGAAATAGGCCTAAGAATAAAGAACAGTATTTGCGATATGCTTAGCATCAGGGATGTTGTAATTTCAAAAGTAAGTACCAATTATTTACCTTTAAATTAAAAAAAATGAATTAAAAGGTATTGATTTCCTGATAGTTATTGTTTGATGGCAAAGTTGACCACTTTTAATTTATAATTCTGAATTTTGTAACTATTCCATATTGAACATCTACTATTTTTGTAATGACTAGAAATAAAAGTTTTAACCTTAAAATATATTGTTTGTGTAAATGGAATATGGGCTTAATGAGTGAGAACTGTCAAGTGTTCCCCTTGTTTTATTTATTTCTGTAATGAAGAACGTTGGAACAAATGAATATGGATTTAAAAGGAAAGTGAAACATGGGTAAGAAGGAGAAGAAAATCCTGATACAGTCTTAACCTTGTAAAATACTTACAATGTCAACATAACATCTAGGGGAAAGTGTTTATGTTCAAAAACAGAAGTGAAGAACCTAGAAACAACAACAACAGCAGATCAGAACTGCTGGAACCTTGAAGGAATAAACAGAAATTTCCAAGGTCTTCTCCCGCACAAGGAACAATCTTCCTGCTTGTCAGAGAAATATAAAAATCTTTTGTTGATTATAAGTCTGAAAAAAAAATAAACTTTGCTTCTGTAAACTATTCCCGTCATCTAATGTTTATACTGGTGAGAAAACAATGTAGCATAATGAATCAGGGGATGCTACTTCATTTTCTTATTTCATATTCCAATTCAGTCTAGTATAATTACAGTGTTTATGAAGTTTGAAGTGATGTATGCAGCAGAGGGATATAGAGAGAAGGCCTGCTCTGTCATGTCAGTGCACAGCCCATTTCCTGATAGAAAGATAATCTCTTAAGAGTTTAAGTAATATATGGGTTTTTATCAACAAATGATTATCATTTGTAAAATCAAGATATCTCTGTAATGAATTAGGAAACAAATAGTGCTATTCCTAACTATGTAAAATTTATATCCAAACAAGGATGGCTGTAGCAGAAATCTTTCAAATTTAGAGCAAGATAGAATACTCAATAGCAACCAAAAGAAGCAACAAACCTTGCTCAGCCAATCTATGACAAAAGAACTAAGAAAGAAAATAAACAGGAATTTATAAATCTGCCGTTTTCTGTAGGCAAGATCCCTGAGATAGCATTAAGGGATGAAGTTACCAAATACCCAGGAAGATATAAGCTGGTAAAACTTAATCAAGCTAGTTTCATAAAGGTCAAATCTTGTCTAACAAATTTGGTGGCATTTTTGCCTACACAGAGGGCATAAAAAGGAAGGACGTGCCTGGAATGAGAGAGAATGAAAGTACAGAAGACAAGAAACATAGATGAGATGGCATCTATGGGAATGAGAGTCGGCTATAGCTCACCACAGGAGGCTACTTGGGTGACATGTAACCTCAAATAACCAATTTCATTAGGACATTCATGACAGTCATAAGCACTTAGAAGCAGGGTGGATGAAATGGCATCCATAGCTGAGGGCCATGGGCCATGTTACAAAATTACGTGTCTGTTATCTTCAAACCCTGTACATTTGTGGCACATATCTGTACTCACTATTTGGAGGTTATTTAATATTTTCTCTGAGTTATTTATTCAGATTTTTTTCCTAAATGTCCTCCTTTCCATTTGTTCTTGCTGTATGCACTGGAGTTAGTGATATTTCCCAGAGACACGCTTTTTTTTTTTTTTCTCCCAGAGAAACCTATGGGCCATGGTAATATTTGGATGGTAATAATGGGTTTTTGTGGGATGTTGTAGCGCTTTTAGTCTAGGACATTTTAGAAAAGTGCTTTCAGGTTCTTAGTATACTTGACAGCCTGCTGTTATTTTTCAAAGGTTAATGTTGAAGTGCTCTAAAATTGGGCAAGTAATAGGGTCAAAGACACAGAAGTTCAAAAGATGGAATCCCAGTCTCCAGCTCAGCTGGCACATCGGTGTCAGTCTACAAATAGGCTCGTTGCTTTCATTCTAAAGATAAAAATATCCAGAACTGAAACACACACATACAAACAACTTGGCCAAGTCCTGCTGTGCTTTTTGCTCATTTCTTTCCCTTTATTGTCTGACTTATCCACACCATTTTCTTTTTGCCTTTTGTTTACATGGCCTGTATGTCTCAATACACTGTAACTTTGATCATGTAATTTCTTACAAAGAACAAAAAGGAGATTTCTTGAAAACAGACCTGCGTTTCATGTTGTTATGGGCTTTTGTTTTCATTTTCAATATTTATCATTGCAATTCTTATCATGTTCAACAAACATTACTATTAATTATATCAACCTTTCCTTTTTGTTTCCAAAATGATGGATAAAACAGTCAGAGAAATTCCACTCACATTTCTACATCCCTGCAAAGTATACACATTTAGTATTTACAAGGTAAAGTAGAATTAATTACATATAAATCGTGGTTGCTTATAAGTTTTTAGAAATGGGAAGAATATCCTAGGTTAGCAGTTTGGTACAATGTAATCACAAATGTCTTTAATGTTAAAAGAGAGAAAGGGAAGAAAAGAGGGTAGGGGGAAGTTAACTATGAATGTAAAGTTAGTCAACTGATAAGAGGAGGATGGAATGTGTCATTGCCCACTGTGGGAGTGGAGAAAACTGTACAGACACCAATGCAGAAGCAAAGGCTAGAAATGGGGCATTTAGCTAGTGTGATACAGTGTGGGTGAGTTGCATTATTGCCAGATAACATAGCTTTGTTGTTTAATGTTTAATGTGGCAAAATATCAAGCAAAAGCAACAAAAGAAAAAAAAGGTGTGGGACTATAAAATGGCCTATGAGGTAAAAGCACTTGACATAAAACCTGATTATTCTATGACCCTTGTGGTAGAAGGAGAGAACTGAACTGAGCCTAATATGTTGTTCTCTGATCTTTACATTCATGCCAAAGCACATGTGTGTTTGCACAAACACATAAATTTAAATAAATGAGATATATGATGGATAGATAATAGATTAGATAAATATAGATAGATACATGATAAAAAGATAGATAGATGCCATGGACCGGCTCAGAGCAGCACCTCAGACGGTGTGGAATCGGGGTCTTGGGGTCTTGGTTCCAGGAAGGCACGAGTTAGGCGAGTAACAGACAGACCAACACAAAAGAGAGTGGTTTGAATCTACTGCAACTTTTACTGAATTTATGTTTTTTCTTTATATAGTACTACAACAAAGAACAAATCTGAGGGTCATATATCATTATGTGACAAAGTGAGAAAAACTTCTTTTGGTGATTTTTAGGGAGAGTCTAACATCCAGATAGATATAAATAAGGTATCTTTAGCAGAGGAATTCTTGTCTTTGAGATCACAGATCTTAGATAAGGTGGGTTCCTCTCATCTAGGAAGCTTTTATCTTAGCTAACTGCTGTGGCTCCCTGATTCTCACTCTATCTCTAAAACATTTCTCACCCTATCTCTAAAACAAGCCTAACTAGTTCTCTGCTTCCTGGCTGGCTCCTACCATAAATTCCCGTCCTTTGTTAAATCACTTATTGGGTTAAGAATTTTCTCCTTGGTTAAACTAATTTTTAGGTTGGAATACCTAATCTTGTAAATGAATCTTTTCCTAGTTTCTTTATTTCTAGAATGGAGATTTTCTAAATGCAACTGGATCTTAATCCATGCTTTTCCCAAATCATCAGTTTTTACTTAAGAAACGTTTCTGTTGCTGTAGCCTATCTAAAATAATCTCCTTATTGATCTCTAAATGCTTAGGACCAGAATTTGCACAAGGTCTTGAAACACTGGAGGCATCTTAAGTACTATATTAACACCAAAGTCAGAATTATCATTTTCAGGGACATTATGTGTTTGGCCAGGTGTAGCAAAAGACTTTAACAGTAAACAGATAGTGGAGGCGGTAAGAGCACAATCCTTCATTTGAGTTTATGACTTAAGCTGATTACCAGGGAACACCGGAGGCATAGCCCAAAAGCACGAATCTCCCCTTTCTTTCCTGTGTGCTTTTGAGCCAAAGACAATAAATAAATGTAGAAAATAAATAAATAAATGTAGAAAATTTATTTTGGCTTATAGTAGTGAGCACTCAGGGCCAGTGCTAGACTTCTTGAGCCTCCTTATTCGCCAGGGAAAGGTGAGTACTCTATCTGCCCATTCCCATAGCCCCATGATGCAGGACAATCCAGCCTCACGATGCAGGACAATCAAGCACAATAGGGCATCCAGTCGAAGCAGGAACTCAGTTTATTACTGTGAGTGTCTGCTTATAAAGGTTAAGCGACACCCTGTGATATAAGGATACCATAAACCAATGAGAGGCAGCCAACACCTCCACCTGGCTAGAGGGTGTCTACCTAATTTTTGGTGTCTCATCTTCACTCAACATGAGCCAGGCTTTTCTCTGTTCTACATGCCCAAATTCTAGGCCCTGAACACTAGACAGGCTTTTTTCTGTCCTATAGGCCTTGAGGTACAAGCCCTGAGATAATTATGGCACAAGAGGACAGGTCTTCATGATAGGGAAAACACTGCAAACAAGAACATGAGTCACGTTGTATCAACCATCAGGAAGAAGCACAGGGAATGCCTGCTCTCAGCTCACATTTCTATTCAATTCTGGACCACATCATGTAAGAATGTACCACACACATTCAGTGAGATCTTCCCTTTTTAGTTAAACCTTTCTGAAAATGTCCTCATAGACACACTCAAAGGTGTCTTTCCATCATGATTTCAGTCAGAACCAGTGCAGTTAACAATGAAGATAAGCCATCATAGTCCCCATTAAGCCTGAGATGTTCTGTTAAACCCACAAAGTAAATGAATACAATAATGTCCTAAAAAGTGTGTACTCAAATGTCTTCCTTTGTTTTTATATCTCTCTTTTGTCAGTGTTATAAATATTGAGACATCCTGAAGTATATTGTATTTTCATCTATCCGTGTTACTGCTACATTTACAAAACAGTACCATATAACCTCTCTCTAGCCAGCTTGTTGCTTGTAGCTGCTGTGTTGTCTACATTCCACATACCCCTGTGATATGAGATTCCCTGCTGTATACTGTAAATATTTTTGTTATCTATAGTTAATAAAGAAGCTACTTTGGTTTTTGGTAGGGCAGAATAGAGTTAGGTGGGAAAAGTAAACTGAATGCTGGGAGAAAGAAGGTGGAGTCAGGGAGATGTCACATAGCCACCAAAGGACAAAGACTTCTGCCCACCAACCTGCCAGAACGTTACTGGCAAAGCATAAGCCTCATGATAAAATATAAAATAATAGAAATGGATTAATTTAAGATGTAGGAGCTAGCTAGGAAATACACTTAAGCTATTGGTCAAACACTATGGCAATTAATATTGTTTCTGTTTGATTATTTTGAGTCTGGGAAGCCAGAAAGCAGTTACCACCTACATTCCTGGACATTTTTAACTTATCATGTTCTAAAGGTACATTTTTAAGGCACCAAAATCAAAATCTTAAATGTAAATGAGGGGAGGTGAAAGAGGATTTTTTGGTAGTGTCTTGAGAAAAGAAACCAGTTAAATGTTGTGAATTTAGTGAGGTAGTACACATATGCACAGTTCATAAATATTGTTGGAATGAATTTATAAACAGAGGCAGCTTTATCATGGCTGAATCTCATGACATATTAATTATCCTTCAAATATGTTGTTACAAAAATAAACTAATCATCTAGTTTATCCACAAGGGAAAATGGGAGAAAAATCACCAGTTTTTTGCTGGACATAATTTATATATTTTTTGATGACCAAGAAAGTCATTTTTATTCCTAATAGTTTTTCTTCATCACATTGTGGTAAAGCAGAAGACATTGATAAACAGAATTAATCAAAACAGTACACTCAACAAGGACACTCCACAATCTTTTACGTCTAGATTGAAATCTTTCACGTCTAGATTGAAATCTTTCACACATGTTTCTGGTATGTCCTATTACCTTTTAGTGGTCTAAACATTTTCTCATTTTCCGGATAATCATGTACTTGACTATTTCTTTCAAATTTCCCCTACTTCTACCATTCTTGAATCACCTCATGCCTTTTATCCTACTTCCAAAGGAGAAAGAAAAATATAAAAGAAGACAAATTTTCAGAATCATGTGCATGTTGTCCATGTGTAACAGCATGTTCTCTTAATGTAATAGCTTGTTGTTCCTGCATGTTATACCATGTTGTTCTTACACTGCAACATGTTGTTTGCATGTAACAGTAGGCTGTCCTCATGTAGCTAGTTATTCTGCCTTCCTTCCTTCTATTCTGCATGACCCTCATACTTCATGCGGGCTCACCATTCACAGTAAGGCAGGTATCTCTCCTGCTAAATCTTCACTGCCAGGTCAGATATTTTGTTTATCCTTTCATCTACCATCATGTTGTCTATTAAGTTATGGCACTCAGAGCATGAAAACATGCTGTAGATCTTCATCACAACAGAGTAGTTCAACTCAAGACCCTGCCAATTTTTCTAATATTGCTGTTATTCCTTACACCATGTTATAGAGATCCATGTTGAATTATTTTTCCTTACTATTTCTAAATTTTCTTTATATTCATTCTTGGTCATACTCCTTCTCTGATCCATACACCAGTCTGCTTGTCTTTCTAGTTTCAAAGTCTTATCTTCTGCATTGCTAAATCTCATACTTCATTTCTCTTTCATCTCACTTACACTTTCATCTTTCTTTGGAGCAATTAACCTTTTACTACCATTGGAAACTCTTCATGAACTAAAGATTCAGCTCATCACTGTCTGAAGACCAACCCCTTCAGGAATGATTGTTTTCTCTCAGCACCTGTAATAGTTCATATGGCAAGTCTAGTTTTCAACTGTTTATCTATTTTAAGGCTTCATAGTTATATCTTTTTCTTGTAGACACTCATCCTATTGTCCTCTAATACATCTTCAGTCTGTAATTATCCCCTGAAATCCAAACTCATGTTATAGAATGACATGCTAGACATCTTTAGTAAGAGGTCAAATAGAAATCACAAACAACATTGAAAATAAACCACACTTGGAACTAGGCAAATAGCTCAGTAAATAAAGAGCTTGTCTGTTAATCATGAAGATCTAAGTTTGTTCCTCAGAGTCCATGTTAAAAAACTGGTGATGGTGGTGCATGCAAAGTGAGTGCACTTCTATATTCACACACATGTACATATATGCACATTTACAGTCACAGGTGTCTGCACCAATACAAACACACACAAAAAAAACCACTTATTTGTCCCTACACCATCAATAAAAAATTAGGAGTCAACTATCAGGGTAAGAACCTGAATGATCAGAGAAGTAGAGGAGAAGTAACCGTTGGCCCACGCCACACCCTTCCTCTCTCTCTCTCTCTCTCTCTCTCTCTCTCTCTCTCTCTCTCTCTCTCTCTCATTCCTTGACCCAAAAAAGCCAAGACATCTCTATGCGCCCCCACTCCTTCCTGTATCTATCTGTCCTCAGTCCTCCAAAACTCTGTGGCTAACTTTGGTCATCTAGTAGCTCAATTGTCTTATTCAAAACAAATTTTAATGACAGTCATGGGCATGTCAAAATGATCAAAATATCACACAATCCAGTATGTGACTCTTCCCAAATGTGAGCATAGTTATCCCTAGAAATGTCTGTTTTCTGTGACTGAAGAAATGCTTTATACTGTCATTGATTTTCTATTTTTAATGTATCACAACTGTCAGTGTCTCCATCTGTAAAACAAAACAAAAAAAAAAAAACAAAACAAAGGAGCAAAAAAGTCTCTGGACCTCAGTTTATTAACCTTCACTGTAAGCACTCTGCTCTAAGCCACTGCTTTGTTGCAATTAAATTATATAAATATACTTCTTTAAGCATTGGGGTCTGGTACATGGCCTGTTTTTCTATCTACAGTTTTGATGCATACATCTTATAATGTATTCACTTTTGATGATATCAGCAGATCAATGATAGCACCTTTCATCATTAAAAATATAAAAATCACTCTGCCCCAACCCAAATTTCCTGTCTCACTAAACCCTCTCTTTTCCTTCAAGTACTTACCACAGTCTCATACAACCTGCATTTATTTGTTGATTTATCTTACTCATCTTCCAATTTGAATACAAAATCAATAGCAGCAACAGCTTTAGCAATCCTGGTGGTTGTTATATTTTTGGCACATACCAAGACAACTAAAAAATGTTTGCTCAATAAATACAAGAAAAATGAGTGAAACTTCTGTTTTCTTATTTTCTATCGGCCTCAATGCCCCCCTCCCATCTTTCTCTCGTCTTTGGTGAAAGGATGCAGCATACATACATGTGTGCATTCATTCACCCATAAAGGCTGATTCAGAGTCATCTTAATATTTTCTTTTCCTCATGCCTCACATCCAATCATCTTTTGTCTTTTGTTGGAATTCTAAATGCTTCAAAATAGCTCTCTCATCATTTTTGCTTGCTTCTTTTCTACTGGCAATATCCAATTATCTCAGTGTTTTCAAATGTTGAATAAATAATCTCTCTGATGTCTGATTTCCTTTTTTATCTTTACTACAGTTAATAATAGATCTAAACATTTCACAATCCTGCATAAAAAAAGAAAATTCTCCCATGCTTTCTGTTTTCAGATCACATACAAATTTCTGTCATGTCACTTGAAGACAGCCCTTTGAAACCATTCAAAACAGACTGTGACATCTTTATAGCCACAGTTCTCTTCCTCTTATTTTCCAGGATAGGTATATTTTTTGAGTGACATGCACTTCCCAATCTGTACACAGCTTTGCTTCTGCACAGAAGTTACTTCCTATAATGTTCCTTTCAGCAGTGTTCATACCTTCATACTTGTACACATGTATGGCTTAATTTTTTTTTCTTTTGGTCTTACTCCTTAACCCCTAGGTCAAATTAATTGCTTCCTCCCCGAGAACCACTTAAAAGTATATTTATACTTTTGGTATAATATTTATCCTCTAATATTGTATGAATTTAATTATTTTCCTGTTGGCAGTCCTTCCTGTGGTGTAACTCATAATCTCATAATATTTTAGAGTCTGGGCTTGGTGATTCAATTCTTAGACTCAAAATTGGCCTCACAGATTTCTAGCAAGTTATGTAGGCTGTTACATACCAATTTCTTCATATTTAAGGCACTGCTAATAGAATATGCTCCACAGGATCAAACAAAGGTCATTGTTCACATGCAAGTTCAATGTTAGCCTTGGTTTCAACTTTGTTATGATATTATTCCTCTGTTTTCTTAGTATGAGTAAATGTCAGTGCACAAAAATTTTAGTGTATTCTTAAGTAATAACTGTCAGTTGAATTTTTTTTCCCTTGGTTTTATATTTTATTGGGATTTATTACTGTGAGAGAACCATAATAAAACAAGCAACAATGTATGTTTTTATTCCTTCTGACCTAAATCTGAAGTAATTACCAAAATGTAGAATATATGTTGTGGGTATACCTTATTTTGATTCATGTTATATTCTCTGAATTATTTGTAGTGCTCTAGTGCTTTTAAGTCAGGATTAATCCTCAACTTTCAAATAATTAGGTCACCATACATGTCTAATAACTGGGATGCTAATTTCAATTACTACAACATGTACAAAGCAATATTTCATTCTGTTGGAGTAACATACATAAAAATAATCACAATGTGTCTGTAATATTAAATGAAAAAATTCAGCTACTTATTTTTAAGTGAAGATTGTTCATTTCTAAGCCTCCCAGACCCAAAATAATCACACAGAAGCTATATTAATTACAAAACTTTTTAACCAATAGCTTATGCATATGTTTAGCTAACTCTTACATCGTAAATTAACCCATTCCAATTATTTTTTATTTTACCATGAGGCTCGTGGTTTACCAGTAAGGTTTCAGGGTGTCTGTATCCTTTGGCGGCTGCATGGTGTCTCTATAACCCTGACTAATCTCTTTCTACATCCCTTGCAGCCTGGGTATATTCTGTCCTGGCTAGGCAAGGCATCTTTATTCATTAACCAATAAAAGCAACACATATACAGAAGGACTTCCCATACCACTTCTCCTTTTCTAAAATTGGCACCAAGGTGGGTGATTACATCCATAAAACCTGAGAGAGTATTTTTTTTTCAAATGTGCTTTGTTTGTTCATGGCACTTAGGAATACCGTGGCTCATTTAAAAGAGATTGTCCTCATTCAGCAGTATCAGAATAAAAGTGTGGTTTTGAGACGGCAGCTTCCTGCTTCCTGCTGCCAGCATGAACTTTGGCTCTTTCAGGAGGCTGAGCACTTAAATGAGGTTTGTTGGCAGTATGCTATAAGTTTCTTGGTGGCAGCATGGACCAAATGGTTGCCAGAGTTAAGGTGGTGCCTATGGCTGCCACACGACTGTATCAGAAGCAGTAAACATGCCTATGCCATGTTAGTTTTGGTGGAGTAAAAAGGCAAGGCAGCCTTAATCATAGCCATGCCACCTAGCATTTTAAGAATCAGTTCTGGTCAGAAAAGAATTACAGATACACAATAAAGACATATTAGGATGAAAATTAACTCTAAGTGGGTCACAGTATGTCTAAAAAAATATATAGGCTTTTATGTGAAATACCTTAAGGAGTATAGGTATTAGCTCTTCTTGAAAGTTCTGGTAGAATTCTGCATTAAAGCCATCCGGTCCTGGGCTTTTTTT
>JAQHUG010000007.1:1902997-1922802 GCA_028555095.1 Dicrostonyx torquatus
AAAACCAGAATAGACTTAATTACATGGAAGTTGAACAATATACTTATATAAATTGTGATTAAAGGAATTCCCAGTTTGTACTGGTAATGTACCTTGGAAGAGTGTTGTGCTTATGCACCAAGCCCTGGATTTGAACCAAAAAGTTTGAAGGCAGAAGAATCAAGAGTTAAAGGTTACTCCCATCTATATAGTGAGTTCAAAGTCAACCTTGACTACATGAGATACTGCCTCAAATTACAAAAAAAAAAAGAAAAAATGAGGAAGAAAGAAAGAGAAAACAGAAGAAAAATAAAGAAAATAGAACACATTTGGAACTGAATAATGGTAAAGAGAACATACCAAATAAATGCTGGAGGTGGGGAGAATGTCCACAAACACAGCAGCTACAGATACCTGCAGAATGTCAATCTAGTCCAAAGTCCAGCATAGATGGGAGAGGAACTCAAGAGGTCTTACCTCTAATGGCTATTGGCAGTTAATAGCTACTGAGAAGGGGTGGATAATTTTGAGGGTGTGGTCACTAATAGTTGCCCATGCTCAACTTGATGGCCCTACCTATATTCAAGCACATATAGGTAGCACTTAATGGACTTAGAGGGCTATAAAAAAAACAAAGAGGACATGAAGTTGGAGGTAGACTTGTGGGGAAGATCTGGAGAGAGTAGAGAGGGAACGTTTCGGAGGATATGATCACCATTCATTAGACACACATATGACATTTGTAAAAGATAGAAAGTTTAAAAAGAAGCAAATAATAAAAATAAACCAATATGCTAGAAATTATAAGATAATTAAAGCAACAACAATCCAAATGTTTTTTTTTCACAAAACTGATCAGTTCTACAAAAGAAAAAGATAAAGAATCAAAAATGAAAATGAAAACAGAAACACACAATTTCAAATATTTTAGAAATAAAACTATGTGAAAGAAAGGACCAAGATAATGGCCCACTCAGAAAAGCCTTTGCTGTGTATGCATAAAATACTTTGTCCAGATCCCTGGCACCCACATCTAAACTGGATGCTGTAACCTGGGCATTAGACAAAGGCAGAGAGATAGATCATAGAGCTGGTCAGTAAAGTCAAACAAGGAGCACCTCTGTTAANAGGTGATGTGGGGGGTGATATATGCTGTGAATATGTTTTATTGCCATTAGTTAATAAAGAAGCTGCTTTTGGCCAATTGCTTAACAGAGTAAAGTCAGACTGAAAGAGATGACCCAAAGGAGATAGATGCACTAGAATCTTGCAAATAAGCCACAGACATGTGGTAATATACAGATTAATAAAACTTGGTTAATTTAAGATATATGAGTTATCCAGAAAAACACTTAAGCTCTTGGTTAAACAATAAATACAGATTTTTGTGTGGTTATTCCAGGGGACTGGAGAGTCAGGAAAAGAAGAATGAGCAGTCTCCAACTATACTAATCAACTTCTCAAACATCAATTGCATAAAAGAAATATCAAACATAATCTGCCATGTAGCTACAAACTTTCTCCTCTTCAGATTTTTTGTGTTAAATTGAGTGAAGGGTCACTGATTTTATCTACTTAAGCTTATACTTTGTAGAGTGATGATTCAAAATATGTCCTCCATCTAATGTTTGAGGCTCAAGGTATTTTAAGTGAAATTTGTTAGCTATTTTATAAAATTCTTATAGAACAACCTGCAATAAAATAATTGTTGATTCATTTGAATTTAAAAGGAACTAGACCAAAAATTAGTTGTTCACCCAATATTGAATACTACTATATCAATGAATCTAATGTTTGTGGAATATCTAGACCCAAAGTCTTCATTCCTAGATTAGTATTTATTTCTCTAGCTACAAGTATTTATTTTAATATGTACTTTGAAAAATACTAAATCTCTATTCAGTATTCTATTATATTACCTTTTACTTTCTCAGGTTTAACTAGTTGGGAAATTACCTGGCAGTTTTGCTTTCATTTCATTCCCTTAATGTGAGACATATCTCTTCACTAGTGGTCTAATCTCTTCACTAGTCTAACATTCTCCTCTTTATATTTTAATAGATGTGAAAAATTCTTGTTTTGATCCTACATAATAAGCCTGTTTATTATCCCCTACATAAAATGCCATACAAGTTATACATCAGCGCACAATAGAAGATCTAGTTTAGAGCTTGGAGTTCTGATTGAAGACAAGTGTGCCTCAGGTTCAAGTTTAAGAGACCTAATCTCATGAAATTATTTTTATTTCCTTCGAAAACAATTTCTATCTTAAAATTCTATGATTTGTCTTCAAAACAATGAATATAGAGAAAATATCAAAAGTTGGAAATGAGAAGAGAGGGCAAGAGAAAGGATAAAAAAGTGATAGAGGGAGAAAATGACAGATACTCGAAAAACAGAATCAAAGGGAAGGAAAGGAATCAGAAAAGAAGGGTTTTCCATGTAATTTAAATTCTGAGAAAAATGCAGTTGAACTAAACTGAAGCTAGATTATTTAGTTGAAAGTAGTAGAGTTTGAGCAATTAGGACACTAAGTGTGATGAAAACTAAAGCTAAACGAGTAAAAGTTATTCAATCCTCCTTATATCCAGGCCTGTGTCTGTGCCTTAGGCATTGCTGCGATGAATTACCTCACTAAGAGAAGAAAAGGGAGGAAAACTTTATTTTGCTCATGATTTTAAAAGCGTCATTCTTCCATGCAGGGAAGGTGTGGTAGAACAGCTCACAATACAGGAAGCAGGAATCCTAGTTTATAATAACAGAAAAACATATGATAAACGACATGCCCAAGGACATGTAATCAGTGACTCATTCTTCAACCCGGCTTCACCTTATAAAATTCCATCATGTCTCCATTACTCTATTCAGATTTTACTCCATTGGGTACATCTGGTTTAAAGGCTATGAATAAATACCACCAAAGATATCAAAGCTTCAGACACACAACCTTTGTATTCATTGTGTGTCTTGGAACTATAATGAGATTTGAATCTTAAGTGTCTCCCAAAGGCCATTATGTGAAGTACTTAGTCTCTAGCCTGCACTATTGGGAAGATAAAAAATTATAAATAGTTTGGGCTTGGTGGAAAAAGTCAGACATGTTTGGTGAGACTTTTTAAACAGATATCAGGATCCTGCCCCCTCTCTGTGTCTCCCAGCCACCATGAGTTAAGCACACATACCATGCCATACCACTGTTGGATTTTAGCACAGTATGTGAAAAGATGTATGACTAATGACACATATTGTAGCTAGAGCTTACAAAAGAAAATTTTAATCTCAGGAAAGCTAATAGCGTACAATAAAGGAAGAGCATAAAAGCAGAATTCCAGTAAATTTTCAACAACATTGCAGGTTTTATTTTAATTTTCTACTGAAGTGTTTCTTTTTGGAACCATGTATGGTAAAAGTTTTGCCATCATACTGAGTAAATCACTTCTTAGAGTACTACTTATAATCACAGGTGATTTTGTAGGGTGCTGTGTCTCCATAAAATTATTTGATCACTTATTGTTACGGTGGCTCAAAATATCTGACCTTCTTATCCTGAGATATTCTTAAAGTAAGACTATTTGAAAACTATTTTAATTTTTTGAATTTGATACCCTCCCAGATTTCCTTTTCTTTTTGTATAGAAAACCTGCATTGTCTTTGAAGGGATAGACAGTGCAACAAAAGCTTGCTTTACTTGATTGTTCCACAATAGTATAAAAAATATTCTGACAAGCAGTTTTTAAAAAGTACTCAAAACCCAAACTTTTCTTTATCAATTGGAGTGACTGCAAAGTGTTAAAAATGGATACCAACCAGAGGCTGACTCGCTATGCACTGCTAAGGAGAATACCACAGAATGGCAGGGTTTGAAGGATGAGAAGTCCCAAGAGAATGAAAACTGATTTGAGTCATGCCATAAAGTGAAAAGACAAAAGGAAATAGGAAAGAGATCAATGTGAGCAAAAAAAATCATCTCACTGGCATTCTCTGACCTCTGAATGGACCTCAATCCAAGATGTAGGAAGAGGAGACAGTGCTGCCATTCTTGGGGTCACCTCTGAATAACCAGTGTTCACATCTTTGACATTCTAATCTTAAAGTCCACCAGCAAGGGATAGCTGAAGCTCAGGTCTTATGTCTACCTGCCCAAAAAATGACAGGTTTTATATTTCATTCCTCATGCAGGCACAGTGAGATGTGACAACAGCAGCACGATCCTCAGCCCCTTGCTAAATGATGGTTATTAGGCCATGATGGCATTCCAGACATCACTATTTTTCTGTTTGCAATGCAAGCATATCTGCCTTACAGAATTGTGAAACTTTTTGTCTTAAGTTCCTCACCTGTTAAGCTGAAATGGTTGCTTTAATTTCACAAGAGTATTATGGGATTTAATGCAGTGTTGGGTGTATGTAATAGACATTCAAATACTGCCAGTTACTTGTACAAATATAATCACTTACAGTACTGGGGATGCAAATTTTTCTTTCAAGTAAATTTCTCCCTGAAATAACACTTATTAACATTTAATTAAGTTACCAACTCCTTTCCAGGCATTTTCAAATAGATATCTAAGGATATATACATATAGATATCTAAGGATAAAGGAAAAAAATATATGTTGCCATACAGGTAAGACCAGGAGCTGGTGAGTTAGCTCACTGAAGAAAGAACATGTCATGCAAGAGAAAGTAACACAGTTCAAATCCCTAGTACCCATCCATATAAAGAGATTAGAGGATATGGCAGCCTGCCTGTAATGTCGGTGCTTGGGAGTCAAAGAAAGGGGTTCTCTGGGACAAGTTGGTAGGCTATATAACCAGGATTGGTGAGTTCAGGGTCCATTGATGTATCCTGTGGAGACTGATCCAGACAAGCATCTGATTCAACCTCTTGATTCCGCATATGCATGCACACTTGAGAACAAGTGCTGAACACATGCCTACAGGACACCACACACTTACAAATATAAAATGGATCACATCACACACACTGCTTTTAATATTAATCAATTTTAATTTAACCAAGATAGGACTGAAACAAACTTGCAATGAAGAACAATTTTAATTTGTGTTATCTATTTTAAAGAAAAATGAAGTGCTTTAAATTTAAAACCTATAATAATAGCTACATGCTTGGCATAGCAGCATTTAGAAGACTGAGGAAGGAAAAATGTGTAAGGATTAATTATAAGAGGTCAAGGTGTATGGATGTGTATTTATCATTTTCCATTGCCTTTTACATTTTCTGTAAAATTTACTGTCATTCTTATCCAAACATTTCTCATTTATGCTAAATTCTACATAATTAATGTGCTTTGTTGTTATGTTGTCTGAATTGGTTGTACCAATATACACCATTATTTTTTCTATATCATTGAAATATGCATACTTTTCTTTTTCTTAATCAATTTTTTCCAAGCCATATCATAGTTCCCATTCATTCCTTTCCTTCAAGTCCCTCCCTGTCAACCTCTCCCCTCCCTTTTTATTCCCTCCACCCCCTTCTTTTCAGAAAGGTGCAGACTACTTGTATATATCAGATATCAGTCAGTCGTGGCATATCAAGTTGCAGTAAGACTAGACACCTCTTTTCCTATTAAGACTGACAAGGCAACCCAAACAGGAGAAAAGTGTACCAAGAGCATTCAATGGAGTCAAAGACAGCCTCCACTCATTTTGCCAGGGTTTCCACTAGAATATCAAGCCATTCAACTGCAACAAATGTGTGGAAAGCCCAATTCAGTACAGTATAAATTATCTGATTAGTAGTTCTGTCTCCATGAGCTCCCATGAGGCCAGGTCAGTTGACTCTGTATTTATTCTCATAGTGTTCTTGGCCCTTCTGACTGTCATAACTCTTTCTTATCCTAATCAACAGGATTTACTGAGGTGTGCTTAATGTTAGGCTATGGGTCTGTAGTAGTAGGCACAGGCCCCTTGTTCTGTCCTGCCCGGCTAGCTTATACTCGAAATAATTACATAGAAACTGTATTCATTGAAATACTGCCTGGCTCATTAGCTCTAGCCTCTTATTGGCTAACTCTCACATATTGATTCAGTCCATTTCTAATAATCTGTGTGTCACCACAAGTCATGGCTTACAGGGATAGATTCAGCATGTCTGACCTGGCAGGCTTCATGGTGGGTGGCTCTCTCTGACTCTGTCCCCTTCCCAGCATTCTGTTCTCCCCTCCCCCGTCTAAGTCCTGCCCTATCAAAAGGCCAAGGCAATTTCTTTGTAAACCAATGAAAGCAACCCAAATACAGAAGGATCCTCCTACACCATGGGTCTCTGCATCCATTTCCATAAGTTGCTGTGTGAGGCTTCTCTAATAAAAATTGGACTAGGAAACCATTTATGAGTATAAGAAGAATATCATTAGGAATCATTTCATTGACTTTTTCTTCCTTTTTAAATAATTATCAGCAGAGATTTCTAAAATTTTCATGTTATTAGGCTGTAATTAATATTTATAGAAAGAAGGATATTTTGTTGTTTGAGACATTTTGATTTTTTTTATTTAAAAAATATTTAGATTTTACCTACCAAGCACAGTTACCGCTCTTTCCCCTCTTTCCACTCCCCACCCAAGCCTTCCCCTCACCCATCCCTCCATCTAGTCCTCAGAAAGGGTAAGGCCTGTTATGTGGTGTCTTACAAAGTCTGACATGTCAAGTTAAGGCATGACAAAGCCCATTCTCCTTTTATCAAGGCTAAGCAAGAAATCCTTCTAGAGAGAAAGAACTCTAAAAGCCAGTTCATGCACTGGGGATAAATCCTGGTCCCACTTCCAGTGGCTGCACAGATTACACAAACCACAGAACTGTCACCCACATTCATAGGGCCTAGTTTGGTACCATGCAGGTTCCCTAGCTATCAGTCCAAAATCAGCGAGCTCCTGCTAGTTCAGATCAGCTGTCTCTGTGGGTTTTCCTGATGAGAGATTTCCTTTTGTATGCTGTAAATACTATTGGGTAATAAAAAACCTGCTTTGTGCCTATTGCAGGACAGAATAGGGGAAAACACAAATTCCAAGCAGATAGAGGTGGAAAGAGTAGGTGGAGTAAAAGAGAACCATGGAGCCAACACTGGACACAGATACAGGATGCCAGACAGAACTTACTGGTAGGCCACAACATGTGGCAATACACAAAATAAGAGAAATGGGTTAAATTCAGATGTAAGAGCTAGCTATTGACCAAGCAGTGTTGCAATTAATATAGTTTCAGTGTGCTTATTTTGGGTCTGGGAAGATGGGAAATGAACAAACTGCCTCTGCCAACATTTTCTCATTGTTATCTTGACCCTTTTGCTCATATAATCCCTCCTCCCTTTCTTTGACTGGATTCTGGGCACTCAGCACGGTCATTAGCTGTGGATCTCTGTATCTGCTTCCATCAGTTACTGGATGAAGTTTCTATGATGACAGTTAGGGTGGTCATCAATCTGTTTACAGGGAAAGGCCAGTTCAGGCACTGTCTCCTCTATTGCTAGGGGTCTTATCTGGGTTCATCCTTGTGTATTTCTGGAAATTTCCCTATCATCAAGTTTCTCCTTGGCCCTGTAATGGCTCTCTCTGTCAAAATATCTCTTTCCTTGCTCTCCTTCTCTCCTGCAACTCAAACTCCTGTTCCCTAATTTCTCCTCCCACCTCCCCTTCATCATTTTCGCCTACCCCTGCTCCCAATTTACTCAAAAGAATTTACATAATTCCTCTTTCCAGGGGCATCCTTGCATGTCTCTTATTATACTCCTTGTTACCTAGCTTCTCAAGGGGTGGTGGATTGTAGCCTAGTTATATTTTTCTTTTTATCTNAATGAAAATAGATCCATATCTATTGTCATGCACAAATCTCAAATTCAAATGGATTAAAGACCTCAATATAAATCTGACCACACTGAACCTGATAGAAGAGAAAGTGGGAAGTAGCCTTCAATGCATAGGAGACCACTTCCTAAATATAACCCCAGTAGCACAGACACTAAGAACAACAATAAATAAATGGGACCTGGTGAAACTGAGAAATTTCTGTAAAGAAAAGGACACAGTCAATAAGACAAAAAGGATACCTTCTTTTAAAACAGATACAGACTTGAAAAATATAAATCCAACTTGTTATATTTAAATTTTTTCATCAAACATAATTAAAATGATAGCAGTGATGATGTTTGTGTAGATGAATACTATCATAGCTCATTGACTTGCCATTTGCTTGTAAGCAGCATGATATGTCATAACTTATAAAAAGAGTAACATTAAATTCCCAAACAATCATAATTAAAAAAGTCATGGGTGTTGACATAACTGCTAAGACTGTTTTGACTCCAGGTTGTGTATTTTTAAACACTTGTTCTGCTGTCTTTTCAAACCGAGAAGTTTGCCTTAATTTGTAAGATTTTGATTCTCTGGTACTACCCTTATAGACTGAGCATCCTACAATTAAATCCTAATGTCAAGTTTATGGTTCATAGTGTATATCTTCATATAAGAACAAATGCTGTCTTCTACTCTGTACATTGGCTCTTCTTCTGCCTTTCCTCCATGTAAAGAAAACATCCACCCACATTAAATGTAAGAACACGGACTCTAGAATCCCAGTGCCAGATGTTGGAGCCACTGAGGTGTAATAAATGAATTGATGTAGGGAAAAATAAGGGGAAGAGTGGGCCAGAATGAGTAGCACTGGACAGACTGAGAGTGATTACATGAACAAAAAAAAAAATAAGTGAGAGCAATTGAATGAATTTGGATTCTCAACTTTGATTACAAAAGTTTCATTGGAAAGATGGTTAAATGAGATAAAGGATTAGATGAGTAAGTCATGTTAATTACTCAATACTGTTGTTTTTATTGTATGGTGTAGATTGTTCTTTGTTTATAGAAGTATAAACTACTAAATTTGAGATGAAAGTAGCTTAGTTCACAAAGTTATTTCACACAACTCAGGAAAAAAGTCATTTAAAATAATTTACTACATTAATTTCTGATGATTACATGTGCTTGAGTACAAAGGACATAGGACTACTTTCTGGAGTTTATTCTGCTTCCCTTCTTGCAAAGTAGCCTATTGTTGTTTCTGGTGTGACACTGAATAAGCCCATCTAGTTTCACTTTCACAGGGGTTCTCGGACCCAAACTTAAATCATCAACTTTATGCAGCCAGTACATTGACTTGGTGAGCTATGTCCTCAGGGCAGAAAAAATAATAATATTTTTATCATTCTTGAAGAATTTTTTATGATCAAGCTTATTATAACATACTATTTTCTAATGTTTTTAGAGATGAGATTTAATACAGGTGTGTTCTCATCCAGAGGGAAGTAACTCAGTGGGTATTTTCTTTCCTATCCCCAGGTGAGGGTCGTTTCAGCCGTCCTATTTTCATCCAGGAGCCACAAGATGTCATTTTTCCTTTGGATTTATCCAGGTCTGAAATCATTCTGACTTGTACTGCAAATGGTTACCCTTCACCCCATTACAGGTAAAACTCCTCTTCTTGGTACCACTGTTGTCTTCTTTGTGGTTGCTGCAAAATAGACAGATAGTAAGGATTCTCAGAAACAGTCTATGTTTTCCAGAGTATACTTCAAGATATTTTCCCACTCCAATTCAGCTTTGTCTAGACAAGTATAAACACTTCAAACCCCAACACATTCCTTCACACTGCATTTTAGGCATCATTACACTACTATGTAACTGTTGCTTATTTGACATTTATTCTCAAGATTAATGGAAAGAAGGGCCATATGTACTTAAAATTGAGAAAGAGTGAAGACAACATAGAAATATAAGAAGAAGAAAAAAAGCACAAGAAGACAGAAATGGATAAAGGAAGATTTAGTTTCAGAACTTGAAGAAGTTCTAACTTATTTTGCATTCAGTATGCATCTACTTCAGTTTAAGGACACTATCTCATTTTCTCCAAATACAACAGCTATGAAAATGGTCCTCTATAAACAAACAATCACAGTAAAACCTTCAACTTATCTCATGAGATAAAACTCTGAAATTTCCCTGCAACTCCCATTGTGCCAAAAATGTTAATTGTAGAAAAACTATGTTGGAAGCACTTATGTACATTCTAAGGGCTAGAGAGGATTGCTAGTACAGGAAAAAAATGTTTGTCTCTCGTAGAGAATACTATTTCCTTTTCTTTTGTTTAAATGATTTATTTAACTTTATTTTGTGTGCATTGATGTGAAGGAGTCAGATCCCCTGGGACTGGACTCTCAGACAACTGTGAGCTGCCATGTGGGTGCTGGGAATTGAACCCGGGGCCTCTGGACGAGCAGTCAGTACTCCTTGCCACTGAGCCATCACTCCAGCCCCATGAATACTATTTTCAAAGTCTTCATTTGTTTGTTATTTATAATTGCTCTGGTTTTTCTTTGTCTTTCTAAAGAACATATAAAGTGTTCTCTGGGATTTTTGCAATACACAATATATTTGCTTAAATTAAAATTTTAACAAAAACACTTAAAAATAATAATCTTCTCATCCTCCAGTCTTCCAATCACTACAAAGAAATAAAGCAAAGAGCAGGGTGAAAGGAAGGATGACGATTTTTTTCTTATATACTCAGTTGTAGTGTGAGTAGAATTAAAAGATCTATAAATATATGTAATTAAGTTGTATTTTTAAATAAAATGTTCTTTTGTTGGCAAGAACTGTGGGCATTGTAAATATAGGAAGAAAAGTTATAAACATCAAAATGGCATTTGCTCATTTGGTATTGGATTTTAAAAGCATCCTGAAAGTTTTAATTTTTAGACATGAATTGAACTGATATACACAAAAAGCAACAATTAAGTATATTTTAGAAAATTGGGTTTACATTTCTGCATTTTCATATTGTGATAAAATACAGTCAGCATATATATATATATATTCCTCATTTTGCATTCATAACTAAACAGTTTAAAAGCTAAATCTTTTTCTTATTAAATTCTAAACCCAATGCAAGTCAACTGAGAAAGACCAATCACTTTATTAGTGGTTTTGCTCAAATTGGGACATTTTAACATTTATTTTGCTGCTAAAAGAAAAAACAAGAACAAAAACGTGTTGAGGCTCGTGAGATCACTCAATACTTAGGAATATTTGCTGCTCAGGTGAAGGACCAGTGCTTGATTCACAGCATCCACATGGTATTGACAACAGTTTGTAGCTCCAGTTTCAAAAGATCGAACACCATCTCTGGCCTCTGCTGGCACTGAGAATTCATAGTTCACAGACATACATCAGGCAACAACTCTTACACAGAAAGAAAAAAAATTAGAAAGGGAGTATAACTTAATTTAACCTTAAATTAACTTAATTAAAAATGGACTGTATAAAATATGATTAATATATTTTCTACAAACACCGTATTTGAAATTATAGCTTTGGAGTTTAAAAGTTAATTCAGTTGATCAAAGACAGGAAAGTTTTCTTGGAGGGGAGGGATATCTGAATGCCTATATGTGTTTAAGTTTGTTAAATATAACTTAAATAAGTAAAGTATATTTAAAATATTTGTTTTGTCCATAAGTATAGAAGTATAAACTACTGTTTAGAAAGAGTTTATCAGTTAGTGCATCAATGAAGACATAAATAAGGAATATGGCTAGAAATTTTAACAGTGCTGAATGGCATGTGTTGCTCAGATATTTGTAAACTAGAAAGCTTAAAACAAACAATTTAGCTTCTTATTTCTAATTTTTATAAAGTGCTCAATCCTTTGTTTGCAGGATAAGACACTCATGGTCAAGAGACTTTGAATGAGAAAAGAATTAAATTTTTAATGCCTAAATGTCAGACACAGACCGAATTTCCTTGATAATACAGAAAGGGCAGTGATATTTCAGACATTGTATTCTGGTGTATTGTAAAATTTAGTTTCTGCACTGCTATTTCTGCTTACACTTGTTTTTTTTTTCTTTTTACAATTTACTAATAACAACGTAAAACTTATTTGGTAAAATGTACATTGGAGAAAAGGTCTTTATTATTACAGAGTCCAAGGTTATACAGGGTTATTTAGGCAAAATGAGAAACAGTATAAGAGAGCTTTCCACTTAAAAATAAGAATTATGCTTTGCTGTGGCAATTTGATCCTACAGACAGCCCTTGGAGGATCATTTCTCTTTTCAGTAAATACTCCCTTCTCCCTGGAGTGACAGTGCCCTTTCCTGAAGAGTATTTTTAAATGTGCTCTTTAAAATTTTGGTTTATTGTTCTAATCAGGATCATAGTACCAAATTTCTTCTATTTTCCCCCAAATGTATTGTTATATTAGTTATTCTGTGGAGGGAAAAAAAGCCGCTTATATTCTTCTTGCTGCTGTTGGTCTGTAAATTCAGCAGAGTAAACTGAAACTCATGGGAGGAATTAGCAATCTTGAAAGTAGATCTTTGGAAATAGTTAAAGAGTAATTTGAGTAAAGTCATGCTCAGTGAAATAAATGCTTTTATAAACAGAAGCACGATAAAGTCAAAAGCGAGGAAGGATTGCTTGTATAGTTTCAAAGCTCAAGAAACACATGAGGTGATAAAGATGAGTAACGGAGCCACGCAAAGGTCAATGAGAATGGGCTACTCAAAGCCAGTGGTAAGAGGGAATTGCTAATAACTACAATATGGGCAAAAGTCAGATATTTGAGAACTTGATCCCAAGTGCTCTATCTGAAAATACATACATCATTTCTCTACATCATATGCTTTCTCACAGACAGAAGAAGTAGAAATACCAGTGATAACTTCTGACAAATCTCCTTCTAACCACATATAGCCAAGAGAGAACCAACCCACTCATTAAGTGTTAGCCTCTCCTGGAAAAGAAGAGAGTCAGTAAAGTCTCAGGAGATGTGATTCTTTCCTCAAACATGTCTCCATTTCCTGTTAAAGCCTTCCTGAAGTCAAATCTGGTGTATGCTGTAAGAGTTTTATAGTGGATGGACACAGGGATGCACAGGGAAGCTGTGACAAAGCCGACCAGAGGACTCTTTACATGGAGGATACAGGTTAACTTTAGTCTCTCATATCAGCAGCAGACCAAGTTAGAATGTGGATTTTAGTGTTTTTCTCCAGTGGTCTGGGGCTGGGCTCAAAGTTAGGAGCCTGTAAGAAGCACTGAAAACAGAGAACAGATTTTGTAACACATCACACCCAAAGTCATGCATGGATGTACACATTTCCAAAGGAAAGCAAATAGAGGTCTTAGTCGTATTATCCAGTCAGGTCTCAATTACTTAGTTGTGAAAGATATTCCTTAGTAAAAAGATCATATTCCAGTTCAAATTCACCACATCTCCTAGAAATAATGTGTTAGTTTGTGTGCATAAAATATTCGCTCGACATACATTTTCTAGTTTGTGTCATAGGAAAATTTGCTTGGATATGTAATGCTATCAGTAAAGTATGTCTGACAGTCACTTTAATGAAGTAAAACTAGTTCTCCATTTATTTAAGCATATTAATTAGGACAAAGCCCACACCCAGAGCTGAACTCCTGATCTATATGCACAGTTTAATAATCATTGTACCATAGTGATTAGAATGATTATGGAGCCACTGTGAAAAATTCATTTGCTGCAGCTAAGCCAACAACTTTGAATTTGTGTTGAAAAACAATTACCACGCTTAATTAGGAGCATGTAATGATGACAGCAGCTATTTCGGTGATTGATTCCAAAATTAAAGAGAGCTGGCAAACTAAGTATGGTATATCCTTCTCTTTGAAAATGATAGAGAACACTGAGGTCGGAGACCATGCCCTGTAAGTGAATTAGAAAAGACAAGTTTGCAGTGAGATCAAGAGGGATATTGGGATCTTGAGACAGCCCAGCTGGAAGAAGTTTTCTATGTTTTGTGTCCTAAGAGCACAGACAAGCAGCAGTATGTACAAATTATTACTGAAAAAGTGGTGAGAAAACCAAACTGTAATAGGTGGACTCTTGATGGCTGTTGTTCATCTTCATTTTATTAAAAAGAAGTTGACATATGCAGGAGGGGGCAAATCATTATAAAGTTGACAGGATTGGTTCAAATGCTCTGAATTATTAATATTTGAGTCATCACTTTAATAGTATGGAGGAGTACCCAGTTTTGTATTTCTTTTCTATTTTAATAGGCATTAGTCAGATTTTTCTCCAGTGAATCTGTCATAATGTCATTACCCAAATTAATGGTATTCAAAATAACTTTGGAGAATGCCATTCTTTTCTCACATTTACCCATCCTAACAAAATATTTTAAATATAATTTCACTATATGTAGGCATATACCTAAAATATGATTTGAAAATTCTTTCTTGGGTGTGTAGGGGGGGTCAACCATCAGAAAACACAGGTATTTACATTATGATTTGTAATAGTAGAAAATTAGACAATTGAAGTAGCAACAAATACAATTTTATGGTTTGGGGTCACCACAACATGAAGAACTGTATTAAAGGGTTGTAGTATCTGGAAGGTTGAGAACCACTGCCCTAAAATCTAGAGTCAATAGCAGAAGCTGAAGGTCTTTCACATCCTCCTCTTTCCCTTCTAGTTTTTAACTAAGCATAGAGTTTTCATTTGAGAGGTCACTTTGCAGGGACCCTAAGAAAGGAACTCACTTTTTTCTAGAGACACATAATCACCAGTGAAAACATGGCCAGTCCTGCTGAGTTTTCACTAGCTGCAAACATCAGCTCTTACTTTCTGTCATTTTATAATAGAAACTCCTAATTAAACCTAGCACTAAATATGCAGTTCTGTGATTGGGGTTTTGCTTCTGAAAACTCCAGTTTCATGAAAGTGCTATACTGAATGACTGTGGATGTGATAATACACAGTTGTAGGGCCTCAAGCATGATCCTTACATGAATAAAGAGAAATTTTACTTTTTTAACTCTCTGTATTTTTCTGCCTCTACAACTATGAGTTACGATTCATTACTTTTAAATGTCTATTTCCATAAATGCTTTAAATGACTACATGCAACTTATAACTTTGAGATATACTTCATTGATTTGCAATGTTTATAATTTAAAACATGAAGTTGGGAGGTTTCCAATTCAAGAAGTAAATCTAGTAAGAGGTGGTGAGTCCATATTTACTGTCTTGAAAAGACCAAATGAAGTCCTCTAAAGCTATTTGTGCTTCTTTCCAATAGTGCTAATGCCCTTTTATAAGTAGATAATTCATGCACCGAAGGACTGTTGACTAATAGCTAACTTGAGAGATTTTGGCTTCTTAAAATAATTTTTAAAAACGTTCTCAAGCTGTATTTGTTTTGCTAGCATATAATTTTAGGTTGGCTTTCCTCAGTGCCATTGAAATATTTTCAATGTGATTAATTTTCCAAGTGGCAGACTCACAAAGACAATCACATTTTGAAGCTGTCGGGTTATTATTGTTTTGTTCTCAGCCTTGAATGGGTATTGTCAGATCCTTGCTGGCGTTCTTTGTGCTGAATGTAATGTAGCCTTCTTGGGTTTCTGTCTCTAAGTAATTTCTGACACTCAGTTTTGCAGTGTCAATTGTGAGGATTCAGGTATGGTATACATTATTCAAAAAAAAATCTCTAAAGAAATGGATGTCAGAATTATTAACTGATGTATAATTTTTATTTCTCATGTTAAGAGCCCTAATGCTTTTCTGATTTTTTTGTGTTTGAGTTATTGTAACTTGTAAAAGGTTAGGAGCTTCCAAACAACCTATCAGTCTTCATCACTGGACTCAGAACAGTTGTATTTGCTTGGCTTGGCAGCATAGCCCTATACCCTTAACTTGTGCTACAGTAATGCAAGAGCATTGTAAGTTCCAAGTTAGGCAAGGATTCAGAGTGTGTTTGGGGTCAGCTGTGGCAACCTGGTGAGAACACCTGTGAAGATTTTAAAAAAAAAGTTAAAATGAGTCTGTAGATGTAGGCCAGTGGTATAGCACACAGGGAGAATACGTGAAGTCAGTCCTAGTTCAAACCCCAGCACTACAAACAAAAACAGAACATGCTTGCCCTTAGTGAAATTACAGAGATCTCCCAACAGGTATTTTTTTTTGTTTTTGTTTGTTTATTTTATGCTTATAGTAATTAAAATCATATGATGTTATGATAAATAGCATTCTGTTCTTTATATTATATATGTAACTTTATTTCTTTTTTTATCCTTGAAGGTGGAAACAAAATGGCACAGATATTGACTTCAGCATGACTTATCACTATAGATTAGATGGAGGCAGTTTGGCCATCAGAAGCCCCCGCACAGATCAAGATATTGGCACATACCAGTGTCTGGCCACCAATCCTGTGGGTACCATTCTGAGTAGGAAAGCAAAACTACAGTTTGCATGTAAGTTGTGGGAAAATTTCATACTCAATATGTATTCTAGAAAATAGTCTGGTGGTGTATCTATATTGGGCCAAAGAGATAGATTTTTTTTAGGAACTTGCTCTTTGAAATCAAATGGAATTTTATGTGTACAAAAAGTTTTGGTTGTGTAATTTATAAATCTGTGTTCCTAAAGATAATGAAAATCTATTGTGGTTTGTTAGGTAAAAAAATATTTTTGCAGTTATATGTTGTGAAGTACTCTTAGAAGTACCACCTACCAATATTAAGATCATACATATAATATTGCTGCCCTTTCTTTTAATAAGGTGTTAGTGTGAACAGTACAGAAAGCAACCCCAAGGCGGTGGTGTCATGTGAGGCAGACGGGCATTACTCTAGGGACAGCAATCATACACCCACAGTGATATGTAGGTGGAAATAAAGTGGTTGCCACAGGCAGGCTTTGTATTAACTGTAACATTGTCCAGCTGTATAACATAAATGTCATCCAAGTAATTACCTTTGTGACATTTGGGGACATTAGCAGATGAACAATAGACACTGCTTCTTATATCCTGTATATATAGTGTTTCCAGGGACTAAAATGCTTCAAATTGGATTCAGTGAAAGCTTTTTTTGAGAATAATTATATCTCACAATGTGGACAAAGTAGAAGGCTTGCATTTCCCCCTGGTGTGACTTCCTACACTCTAGATATGTAAGGGAACTGAATGTTAGTTGTTTCTGTTTGGTGGCTCAGGGAACTGTCTATGCTGTCTATAACTTTCAAAAGCCAAATTTAAAGATTGTGTTTGTGTCTTAGCCTACGCTGCAGATATGTTATCAAGTGTGTTCTGCACCAAAGATCACATGATCTACACAAGGTGCTTGGAGCTGCAATGTTTGGCACAGAAACTGCTTTGGGTTCATACATTACGTGCATATGCATATAACCAATAATATTGCAGTTTATTTCTGAATTCCATCTTAGAGAATCACCTGAAAATATGCTATATACTATATACATACCCTACAGAAATATGCAGATGTTAGAGATTGATTTGTTTGGAAGGTGGACTTCCCAGAACATTGCAATCAGATTACACACTGTCAATTCCAAAGAAAATTCCATACAGCCAGAATATTTATTTAGAATTTCCCAAGTTTCTGCTGCATTATTAATCAATTATCACGCCCTGTCATAGTGGTGGAGGCTTACAATGCCTTACCTGTGTGCTGAGACTGTCTCAAAAAGAGACAAACACACAAGCAAATTAAATAAATCTTGAATGTTTACACCTGAAAGTACCACACTGTAGTTTATGTAGTCACACATTTCTTCTTAATTGCTTGCACCCTAAAATGTACTTTAAAAATCATTTTTTGTTGTATGAGGCGGGAATTGAACCCGGGCAATAGGCAGGAGCAGTGGGCTGTGTCCTGCCTGGCTCCCAGTCACACGTCCGCATGGCTATACCCAGAATACACAAATTACANATTGAGAACATAGAGACCGTGGGGGAGGGTTGAAGTGGGGAGGGGAGCGGCAGGGAGGGGGAGCAGAGAAAAATGTAGAGCTCAATAAAAATCAATAAAAAAAATTTAAAATGACATATTTATTAAAAAAATTAAAATGCCATGATATGGGATTTTCCTCTGTATGTTGTGAATACCATTAATGAGTAAAGAAAACTAGCCTGGCCTATTGATAGGGCAGAATTTAGGTAGGTGGATAAAACTAAGCTGAATGCTTGGAGAAAGAAGGGTGGAATCAGAGAGATGCTATGGAACTGCCACCGGAGATAGACGTACTAAAACTTTGTTGGTAGGCTATGAACTCATGGTAATATCAGATTAATAAAAATGCGTTAATTAATATGTAAGACTTAGCCAATAAGAAGCTAGAGATAATGGGCCAATCAGCGATTTAATTAAAACAGCATCTGTGTGTTTATTTCGTAGTAAAGCAGTTGGGAACCAACAAGTGGCCTCCTCCAACAATGTCATTACAATGTGAGATTTCTCCAAATTTTTAAGTGGGTTCTTAATGCTGTAAACTTTCATAGTGTCCCTTGCACATGTTGTCCCTTCATTTTTATTGCATCATAGGAAATCTTTAATTCCTTTCTTTGTTTCTTTCATGACCCAATGGTGATTCCGTTGAGCATTGTTCAGTTTCCATGACAGTGTATAATTTCTTTACTTTGTGTTGGTGTTGATTTCTAAGTTTAAGTCGAGGTGATCAGATAGGAACCAATTTTGGAGAGTATGTGCAATCAGGGAACACGCTCCCACTGATGGTGGGAGTGGAAACTTTTATAACTACTTTGGAAATCAGTATGGAGATTTCTCAGAAAATTGAAAATCAATTTACCTCAAGACCTAGTGGTATCACTCTTGGGCATATACCCAAAGTATCATACCACAAGGGCACGTGCTCAACAAAGTTTATAACAGCATTATTTGTTTTAGCCAGAACCTGGAAACAACCTAGATGTCCCTCAATGGAAGAATGGATCCAGTTAATATTTATATTTATCACTGCCCAACACCCAAAGTTTATCTAAACTAAACAGACAGAAGCACATATCTAGGGATATAAAGATAGTTAATTGAAAGGAACTTTGATAGATGTACCATAATCATTTAACTAAAATAAAGCAAACAAAAAACAAGAGTTTTCCCACCATGGCCTCTTCTGCCACACTGACTTTTGCTGAGTTTACACTCCCAACTATAAACTCTTCCCTGTGGATGGAAGTTTCCATTCTAATTAGATAGTAACTGATAATCCCTAGAACAGACCACCATTATTTAACCAGTGAGCACGGGTTTCCTGGGCAATCAGTAGCATTGCACAGGCAGTGGACCTTGTAGTCCAATTCTGGCTTGATTTCTCTGACTGTCAAACAGAGCATGTGGTGTCTTTGTGTGATAGTGTTTTACTTAAAGAGGGAGGAATCTCTGTAATTAAGTCAGGTTTTTATACAGGTACAAAATATAAAGTACACTCACAGCACAAAACGAAGCTGCAATGCTGCTGCTGTATCATGTGCTGATCCTCTCATTCCTAAGGGAGATCAAGGAGGTCCAGGGAAAGTCACCAAGCTGCCACTGTCAGTGAACCCTTCACAGTCCAAAAGAGAGCCGTGACACTTCCCCTGAGGTTTAATCGGGTCACATATCTCCAGATAAGACCACATCCACTAGTACAAGCAACCCCAATACAATTGGTTTTCAGACTGAATTCCCACAACATTTTCCCCTTTTCATCTAAAATAAAAAGGAAGTTTCTAATCCTAACAATAACAAAACTATATTAATAGGAATATTTATCGATTAATAAATGTATCTTGGATATCCAGAATATAATTAATAAGCATTTTTATAGATATTCCAAATAGCTATGCTTTCCTGTAGAATCTAGGGTTATATCTGATATATCTTTAGCTAAAATTCATGTGGACCATATCTGTAACTATCAAGTCTTCAATCTCATCAAAGTCCTGAGAAGGACCATATTATCGAAACAGTC
>JAQHUG010000007.1:1946249-1967377 GCA_028555095.1 Dicrostonyx torquatus
GCAAGTTCAGCAGTCATTTCTCTGTGGGTCCTGCATGTCCAGTTCAGTAGTCCAGGAAGGAGTAGTTTCTTGCCCAAATGGCTAGCAAACTCCATATGGAGCCTCTTCAATGCTTACCTTCCTCTTGAAGTAATTGGTGCTGCCAGGAGCAGATATGTCTCATTGCCGTGAAAATTCTTAAGTTCTTAAACATTTTAAATGCCATATTCTGAAGGTGTCTGAAAGATTTGAAGAATACCTAACTAACTGAAATATGCCTCTATTAATCTAGAAAACCAAAGTAACATGACTACAAGCTTGACTATTATAGATGACTCTCAATTTACCTATATTTCTTAATTATACATTATGCATTTAAATGAGCTGCACAATCACAATACCTTAATCAAGAACAGAACTATAGATACATATAACAAAATTGACCTTAAATTTGTATCAATAAACCAAGATCCATACCAATGCAAATCTCTATAGCTTATCCCACTTTAAATGTAAACAAACATTTATAAACAATATTTTGGAATATGGGTATAGTTTTTTATAAACTCCTTTCTGCTGTTAATTGGGTGAAGTATTTTCTTTGTAGCAGTGTTCACAGCAACCTTTCAGGGGGTCTTGATCCATTAAATCATATTAGGCTGGAAGAAATCCACAGGTTCTCATCTTCTATGAAAACAAAAGGAATTTTTTTCATACAAAAGTAATTTTCTATGAAAAAAATGTTCCCAAAGCAACATATCCTTAGACTCAAATTCTGAAATCAAGATGCCTTTATAATGTGCATGCTGGCTTATTTTAGCAGCCTATACAATGAAATGTCTCTTTGTACTTAGCTCCTTCACAGTCAAAAAATTCAAAGATAACACAATAATATACATAATACAGAATCTCTGTGAATTTTTTTATTTTTGCATGGCTTCTTTCCTTTCCTCCTTTTAATCTATGGGTATCTGTACTTTTTCTGTCTCTTTAAACACTTTGTTTTACATTTTAAAAACCATTTGCTTCTTTTTATAACTCTCTATACTCTTTTTCTTTCCTTTCCCCAGCCTACATACATTTATCCA
This sequence comes from Dicrostonyx torquatus, assembly GCA_028555095.1. Lineage (NCBI taxonomy): Eukaryota > Metazoa > Chordata > Mammalia > Rodentia > Cricetidae > Dicrostonyx > Dicrostonyx torquatus. Next base: position 1,947,317 of record JAQHUG010000007.1, read on the forward strand.
ACAATGTGACCCATTTAGAGGCCTTTTATTTCTGAATCTGTCCTATTGTGACTCTGTAATTCTTTACTGTCCAGAAGCACTTCTTAAAATGCTAAGCACTTCTTAAAAACTTAAGCTGCATCATTGCTAGGGGAAATAAGGAAATTCCTGATTGCCACACCCAGTCTAGCATGACAGAGCTGCTAGCTGCCTCTGAGAGACACACACAGTTCCCATCTCTAGGCACACAGCTATAGGAGGAGGGCCCGCTTGTTTGTCCAGGATGTCCGGCTAGCTTAGCCCCAAAATAACCATACAGAAGCTGTATTGATTAAATTAATGCTTAGCCCATTAGCTCTAGCTTCTTATTGTCTAATTCTTACATCTTAATTTAACCCACTTTTATTAATCTGTGTATTGCCACATGGCAGTGGCTTGCCAGGTAAGATTCTCAGTATGTGTCTCAAGTGGATCATAGCATCTGTCTGACTCTTTTTTCCCCCAGAATTTAGTTGTGTCTTCACCAACTACCTATGTTCTGCCCTAACAGGACAAGACAATTTCTTTTTTCATTAACCAATACAAGCAACACACAGAGGGAACTCATACATCACACAGCTGGTCCATGTGACCATTAAGCAAGATTTATCAGTCTCCTCACAAACCCCACTCAAATGCTCCATCTCCTGAAAGGGCCAGATGTCATGCTGGCAGCAAGACCCAGAAAACAGGCATTTCAAAATGGTATGACTTTTTTTCTTTTTTTTTTTCTTTTTTTTGCTACTAGTGAATCAGGAAAACCTCTCTTAAGGGAGCTGAAACATACTGCCAGCCGAAAAGCAAATAAGGCTAAACTTTGTTTTTCTGTGTCTATATTTCCTTTTCAAGCTTTTTTAGGTTTTTAAAGTGGACTTAATTGGCTGTGTGGGAGCCAGCAGAATTCTGTGAGTTCAAGGCCAGCCTGGTCTACAAGAACTAGCTCCAGTACAGGCACCAAAGCTAAAGAAAAAACCTGTCTCAAATCCTGCCCCCGTGAAAAAGAACCCTAAGGGATGTTGGAAAACCCAGTCCACTGTAGACAGATACATTCCCTGGTTTTGAATCCTGGTCTGTGTCAGTGTAGAGATGTTAAGCCTAAGTGAGCATGTTAAGCCTAAGTGAGCATGAAGACATTTTATTTTTGCTGCTCTTGACTATAGACAGGATGTTAATACATGTTTTAAATTACTGCTCAATTGTCTGTTACTTTTTGCTGAAAAGAAAACTTCCTTTCCTCAGTTGATTTTCATGAGGAATTTTTTTCACAGAAACAAAATCTAGTCTATGTCATTTATCTACATACAGGATTGATGAAGTTTTTACTCTGTAGATGCCAGGTGTTAATAACTTTTCTTTACATAAATACATTGTTTCAGGATAAAGTCAGTTATCAGTCATATTAAACAAAAGGGTATGGCTATGTTCCACCATGCTCTATTTACAAAACCAGCCAATGCATTCAATTTGGCTAATAATCTATAGTCAAATTATGATAGGATCTTGAATCCTGGCTCTATTTGTAGACTGTGAGATTTGGACAGTTTTTGTTCTGAGTCACAAATTGTTATATTCATGCAGTTAGAGAAACACTGTACATAAGAAACTTGAGTATACTAGAGAGAAAACTCTATGGTTACCTTAAGGTCTCTTGCTAAGGATCTACGTTCAATTCCAGCAGCCACCTGGTTACCAGGGAAGGCGTGTAACTATCTGTGACTTTTCTCTTCTAACATTCATGTGTGCGTAGTAACTCTCATAAATGTACAATATATATGTAAATAAAATTCAAAGGTTATTATCTGATGCACAATTATTAAAAAGTCAAGGTCAGAAACTGAGGTTCAACCTGAAGATGTGAAAAGCAAAACAGCCAGCCACTGGCTCTTACTTTGACCTCAGCCCGAAATAGCAGTCCTGCTTCCCAGAATCTCAGAATGAGAATGTCTGATAGCTGTCTCCCTTGTGTTATATTCCTCTCTAGGGCTGGCATTAAAGTCATTCATCACCATCGTTAAAGGCATGCACCACTTGATTTTTATGGCAACTAGTGTGGCTATTGGAGTTAAAGGTGTGTGTTACCATAACCTGGTCTGTAAGGCTGAACAGTGGAAATGTTTTACTCTCAGATCTTCAGGCAGTCTTTTATTTATTAAAATACAATTGAAATGCCACTACAGTTATCAACACTTACCTATGGAAGTGTTTGGACATTAAGTCAAATTTTATCACATATATTACAGTACAAATATATTTTCTATAATTAATTGCTTGTACATCCACATACATATGCAGGTATAGGCAAACCTAAACATATCTTAAAGCATAGTTTATAATTGCTTTATCTTCACGAGAGTAAGAAAAATTGCTTGTTTGAATGATCCAAACTAAAATTGTTTTGAAGTAAAAATTTAGGGAAAAAAATGTGCACGGTTCTAGGCATAAAGGTTGTTTAGGGTCATTCCTCTGTCTTCAGGCAGAACTATACTTAAGTCAATGCAGATCAGACCACATCTACTTTTTATAGAGAAGCAATTTAGTAAAAATGCCTATGTTCCATTTGCAGAAGTAGAAGCTTTTGAATACAGATTGACTCCCTGCTTTTAAATGACTTTGTGGTAACAAGCAAGAGAGCTGTTTTCAAAAATGCAGAATATCCAAAAGATTTTTGTTGATGTTTTGGTTAGTCAATTGCTTTACAGGCCTGATAGCTCCAAATGGGGTTTCCAGATTCAAAACACCATCAGTTCTTTATATGCACCATGGTACCTCTCAGGGTCCACAGAATAGTCTCTATATTGTATATTATTAGTATTATTAATCACATAGTCTCAAATTAGGATTCAGGGCAGATGTTTGATATTGCTGCATGTTCAGTTTACTGAATACTGTAGAGAGTTTCCCTGTCTGTGTGACATTTTCCCTGGATACTACTACCATGATAGCATCATACCATTGCATACCTGAGGTGACATTTCCAGGAAATAAAAGCAAACTTGATGCATTTCCCTAATTCATCATATTCTCTGCTTCATGAAGAAATAAATAAGGAAATTGATGTTTCAAATTTAATATGATGCTTCTGAAAACTCCATGTATGGAGTGTGAAATAAATTATAGAAACACTGATTCACCAGGAAAAAATTAATTTTGTTTGCTTCGCTTGTTGCTGGAAGTTTGGCTTGAGCAATGCTTGGCAAATAAGAAGTGTTCAATAGATTTGGCAGCTAAGACTTGTTTTAGATGTCAGGAGCACACTCTCTTCATCTTCAAAAACAGATGTCATGACAGAGAGAGAGAGATAAGCAGAGTATTTATATGGTGATCCGAGGAAGCAGGATAAAGGAGTAGGAGGAAAGGTAGGGAACAGGAAAACCAGAAAGATTGAGGTAATGAGTGATTCATGCATGTGAACAACTGTGTCTCAGAAATGCAAAACAGATCTCAGGAATACTTGGCCCTTGGTCAAGCAAGATGGGCTGCTTTCTTACTGATACTCAAAAAATTGGTTCAGAGTCACTCCTAAGAACAGAAAATTCTCAGTATTCAAACAAATTCTTTATGGAAGGACGTGCATACCATGGGATACACAAGAATTCAGAATATCTCGAACAGAGAAATTTCATTTTTGAAGGTAGTGAACCCTCAACTTTTACTGGCCTCAGTGTGAATTCTGAGTGCACTGGTTGATACAAGACAAGGAGTAACTTTATAGGGACTAAAAATACATTTCATATATTGGAAGAACAAGAATGCCTTTATTTTGTAAAATTTTAGTTATTCTGTGGGAAAATTCAAGAAACTGGCTCGTGTGGGGCCTGGGAGCCCATGGAATTCTGGCAGGAAGATAACATGTTTGAGGTTATGTAGGGCTAAGCATTAAGGATAGTAAAACTGTGTCAGGAAAGAAAAAAAATAAAAATGACAAAGGAATTTGGCTGTGCATTAACATTTATTATATCATTTAAAATTTTAAAGTCATCCATACTCTTAATCAGTCACCAAAGCCTTACATGTTTCACAAAACTTATATAAAAGTTCAAAGTTAGCAGGCCAGGAAATTAGGATTTTTAATATATACTTACTTCTTGTGCTCTCATAAGTGGATAGATTACATTTCTGCTCTTCAGTGAGTATGGGCCTTGTGATTAGGCTGATTTATTCTAGCTTTAAAATAACTGAGATACATAACAGGTTATGAAGAACATTAGCTGTGGTCTTGTTGATTAATCATTATCCTCTATTTGATAATTATTTTCTGCCCTTCTTTCTGTGAAAGAGTAACTTTGGGTGCTAATTTGGATCTTCTTCCCTAACAGATGTCAGGCAGTGAATTGCCCAAATGCTAGAAGTAACAGACAGAAAACCTTGGCAATAGGCTCAAGAACTGAGAAGTTTTCAGAGTACTATAGCAAGGATAAGCCAAAAGCACATTGCAGGATGATAGCTGATAGAGCCAGGAAAGTGTGGTCTTCAGAGGACAGAATGAAAGGAAAGAGGAGGAAGTGGTGGGTCTAGGCATTGGCCTTCCAGAATTTACAGGTGCCTTTTATGCTCTGAAGTTTCTCCTGACCATTTGAAATGCCTCCATCCTTTGGCTTGGATGAAGATAATCCCTAGTGATGCTATGCAAATGGACACAATGTGCTAACAGTAGCAGGGATGACATAGAGAATGAAGCAATCCATGACTCTTGAATGGTAATACCATGTTAAAGTCAACAGGACATATGTATGTGTGCTAGGATTTCATTTCAGTTCAGTGACCTATACAGTATTGTTTTAAAACATCTAGTGACTTAATAATATACAGTAAAATATATACAATCATACTCATATTTATCACATAAAAATGTTTACATTGTCTCCCTTCTGTATCTGAGTGGAAAGTCTCCACCACCCACCTAAGCTACTCAGACCTAACAGTCTCCAGTCCGTTTATGTAAACACAGTAGAGTATTTGCATATAATTCACACACTTCTTAGATTTTTGATAATTTTGGATTAATTTTAAAGCTAATTACAAGTGCTATGTAAATGAGTATTTATTTGAATCTACAATAACATAATCATCTGTATATGTTTAGTGCAAAGACATAATTTTAATTTAATTTTGTTCTTCAGTTAGTTAAACTTCATTTCCTGGAGCATACAAACATAAACTCAAATATATATATATATAATCTGCTGTTAGGGTGCGTGCCAAGTATATACAAAGTTTTGAGTTCAGTTTCTGGCACTGTCAACACAAGGTGTGGTGGTATACACCTGTAATTTTATCATTTGTAAAGTTGTAACAGAAACATCAGAAGTTCCTGGGTAATCTTCAGCTCTATCATTATTTTTGAGGCCAGCCTGGACCACATTAGCACTTGTTTTAAGTAAGTAAATAAAGAAATAAATATGACCATAGTAAAAAGCTTAAAGTACAAATAAATACAAAATTCATCCAACATACCAGTTAAATAAACTTAATCTTTATGAGTTAATTTAGGGTCATTTAATAACACATATTGAACAAGTTATTTATATTGTCTTGTCAAAATATTAGACTGGAATAATTTAAAATGTCAGAGTTGAATATTGTCCTCTATTCCATAGTATTTCTTGAGTGTATTTTATATATGACATTAGAAACACCCGAAAACACTGAGAAGGAACATTTTTAGCAATAGATGATTTATATTGCACCCTTAGTCTCAAAACAATGCACTGATTTTGAAGTTATATCCCTCCATAGACTTACTTGGTCCCCAGATGGTGATGCTCTTTTGAAAGAGTGTACAAGCTACATGAATTAAGCCTAGATGGAGGAAGTGGATCTTTGAGGGGACATAATTTGAGATTTGTTGCCCATGTCTCCTCTTCATCCATCTCAGTTTTCAATTCCACACAGAAATGAGGAATGGAGGAATTGTAGTCATACGCTGCAACTTTGGTGCCACCTAGTACCATGTCTTCTCACCTTAATGAACTAAATGTCCTTAAGTTAGAAGTCAACAGAAATTTCTCTTCCATTAAGTTATTTCAGATAGATATTTTGTCACAGTGATAAGGAAAGTAGCTGTCATCACAAAGTTTTCATCCAGTAACCATTGGAAGCAGATGTAGAGTTCCACAGTCAAACACTGTCAACACTCCAGGAGTTGAGCTGAAGAGAGGGAAGAGGCATTATATAATCAAGGGTGTCAAGATCATGACCGTGAAAGCCACAGACACAGCTGACTTGAGCTTGTGAGATCTCACAGACTCTGGACCGACAGTTAGGGATCCTGTAAGGGACCAGTCTAGGCCCTCTGCAGTTTGGTGACAGTTGTGTAGCTTATTCTTTTATGGAGTCCTTACCAGAGGAACCAGGACCTGTCCTTGATGCTTTGTGGATTGTTTCTCATATGGTGGGATGTCTTGCCCTTCCTTGATGCCAGCGGGAGAAGCTTGGTCATGACTCAACTAGATATGCCACATTTTGTTGATGACCATTGGAAACCTTACTCTTTCTGAGTGGAAATGGAGGAGGAGTGGAGGGGTAGGAGTAAAAGGGAAGAAACAGGAGGATAGGGGAGGTGAAATGATGGTTGGTAAGTAAAATAAATAAATGAATAATATTAAAAATCAAAGGAAGGTAAATTGAATGTGCAGAATGCAAGCATTCTCTTTGTACTCTGTGAAACAGTTCACATTGAAGTCAACAGGATAAAAACCTTAGTAAACTCAGAGCTTATGTCTGCAAAGGGTCTCTTAGAACACATTTTTACTTTCCGTTATTTTGAGATACAGAAGAGTAACCTATTCAGTTAAAACTGTTCCTTTATTACTTAACTCTACCTATCATGTCTCATACAAGTGACTAATTTTAAATGCTAACTATCTAATGAAACCATCAGCACAAGCTCAGTTTGAGGAAGGGCAGAGTCATTATTATGGTTCCCATGAACCACCCTTACCAAATATCTTTCCTTCTAAATCACCATGTTAATCTCTAAGGAGAGTCCCAGAGATGAATCTCAGGACACTGTGGATGCCATTGTTCCTTGAAAGGTGAGGGTATCACCCGAACCAACATTCTCACTCTTTGTGCATAACCATCATAGTTAATCAAGTGAGCTGCCACATACACCCGTTTTAGATTCTTGGGAAGTCATGGCCACTCTCAACTTTTTTGCTTCCAGGTGGCACAACTTAAATCAAAGGTGACACTATAGTTTACCAAGAGATAGGACCTAGCTGTTTATGCTTGGATAACATGGCACTTCACATAGAGGTTTACTCCCAATTCTCTGTCTCAGTATTTCCACTTCTGTTTATGAGGAATAAGTAGAATGATTTCTTGATGTCCAACCATTTTTCTGGATCAGAGCAGGAGAGGAGCCCTTAGATTATCTTCCTTTAGCTGTGCAGTCTTGGACAGGTTGCTTAACCTTTCTGATCATCCATGTGTAGAAATAACATTAGAATTAAAAGAATGTATTCTTGCAGTTTTCTTTATGAAGTTTGAAGATCCCCAAAGAGACTCAGTAAATAATATTCTCCTTCATTACTACAGGTGTTGCCTTCATGCATTTGATGCATACCTAATAAATACGCACTGTCCTTTGATTTACTTTGGTGTCCATTGAGACCACCAAAGGTATCCTACCTATATTCTATTATTAAGAGATTCCCTTAAGAAACCTAATTAATTCTATTAATTAATTCATAATTTTAATTAATAGAATTTTAAGTGCTCAGCTATAAGACAAAGGCCCTGATGACACAACACCTGATCTGCTTCTGCTCTCCTACAGCTTTATTTGCCCAAGGATCCTGTCTTCTAGCTCCTCTCCTTTGTGCAACTGAGTGATGCTTATATCATTTATCCATCCTGGGAAGCAAATAGCCCTGAGAAATCTGTGCAGAGATTATTGACTTAAAAGGCTGTGACGCTGTACTCTTTGTACAACAAAATGTGGGGAGAATTAGCATTCACCCAAAGTGAAAGCCCATGACCATGAGAAGCCTAGGTATTTATTTATTTGATTGTTAATTTGTTCAATGGTTTGTTTGTTTGTTTGTTTTCCTGACTACTCAAACACCAAGCTAAAAAGTTGCATCAGTTTCCAACTGGAGTGCATAGCTTTTCTGGCTAGTGGTGGTTCAATGATCTTCCATCTAGCAACTTGTGTCAAGTTGGTAAAACAGGCTGTGGAATAAAGTACTACTTGATGTGGCTGTGCTCAGAATAAGATTCATGTGTTTTGGACTTGAGGAAGGATTTTGTTGTTGTTGTTGTTGCTGTTTTGTTTTGTTTTCATTTACTGAATATTTGAGCTATTCACTGGGATATAGCAAAGGAAGTCATACATTTCTTAGGTTGGTCAATAAAGAGTGCTCATCTGTCATAGAATTGGTATAACCCACATACTTTGATTCTGCCTTTTGACATCCATAGCATGCTCTGATTCATTTCTGTAACACCCTTCAAAATATCCTTACTTTACAAAGAAAGAGGCTCTGATCTTTGGTATGGCTAGTGAGAACCATTGTACTAATTATGCCGCTACTCAGTCAGTTTGTGATTTTCTGTTTTGTTCTCTTTCATGGTTTAACCAGATTGTTGCCTTAATTGGTGACTTGTGTTAAATATTATAGGTAGGGTTAAAGCGGGTCTGCTGTGTCCTTTATCAGAACAATATTACATTCTCTTGAGATTGATGTGTGACTACACCCTGTGTGCTGTAACGACCATTAATGAATAAAAAAAAACTGCCTTGGCCTGTTGATAAGGCAGAACTTAGATAGGCAGGGAAGACAGAACTGAACGCTGGGAGAAGGAAAGAGTCAGGCGGACACCATGGAACCACCGGAAGAGATAGACATGCTGGAACTTTAGCCAGTAAGCCACTGCCACAGGGCAATACACAGATTAATAGAAATGGGTTAAATTAAGATGTAAGAAATAGCCAATAAGAAATCACTGGGCCAAGCAGTGATTTAATTAATACAGTTTCTGTGTGATTATTTTGGTTCTGGGTGGTTGGGATGAACAAGCATTTCCTTGCAACATGAGATGTTAACATTTACTCAATTTTAAAAGTGGAGAAAAATGAAGTAGAGATTCTTGAAACTTTCAGTGCTTTATGTGGCAAACTTAGTATTTGAAAGAATTATATGGTTCTAAAATTATGGCCCAATCATTAGTCCTGTGAACAAGAAGCACTCTTAATCATGGAGTCACCTCTGTGGCTCAGAGGATATACAAAGTTATAGATCAGGTATAAGGCTTGCCTTTTTCCTACCTTTTCCATGGGTATAACTGTTATTATCATTATTCATCAGATAAATGAATTTATTATGGTAAGTTCTCCATCTGTATTATAATAGCAGTCTTAACTATTTTACATGCGTTTACTTGTTCTATTTACTAAATCCATATCTTTTTATAAATCTAGACTCTGGACTGATAGAGAAGAAGATAGTGGCCTCCTCCTCTGATTATTTTTTATTTACCTAAATTAATTGCCACAGAAAATAGTTTTCTGGCAATTTATCATTGGCAAACAGCTGCTCAGTTGGCCCTATACTTATTCATAACTTACTTATTTTGATTTTATTTCTTAACTCGTGTGTGTGGGTGTGGTGGGTGAGTGTGGGTGGTGTGTGCATACCACAGTATGTATGTGGAGATTAGAGGACAACCTTTGTGAATCTATTCTATCCTCCTACCAGGCCCAAGGGATCAAGCACAGGTTGTCAACTTACTCACTGAGCCATCTTGTGGCTCTCTTATTTATAAATTTTAATAGAAATACTTCTACATTAACAAAAAATGGAATCAAATTTTAGTTGGGATTCTAAATGGATTTGACACCAGAAGCTCTTAAAATAGGCTCTTACTTCCTACTAGGATATTAGCATTCCAGATTTGTGTCCAATATCAAGTTTTAGCTATTGCTTCTTTTACAGGATTTGACAATAGCATCACACTTTATTAGGTTATGCCATGTTATGTTACTGAGTTAAGCTAGGAAACACAATAATATCAGAAACAATGGAACTGCGTAGAGAGCATCCAGAGAATGAGAACAGAAAATGAAACTGGGCTAAGGAGAGATATTTTCGTATGCCACTTAATAAAAGTCTGAGAAAATTAATAACACAACTGAGATCTTCTTCCTATTCAAACCATTCATAAAATAGAGGAATGGAAAAGAAGTATGGGGAAATATGAATTCAGTCTTGAAAGTCTTAAATAGTTTGTTTTTTTTTAGTCTTAGTTCTGAAAGGTTCTTGCATTTATACCTGGTAGTTCTCTGGGAGCAATACAGAACTAGGAGACTTTTCTTGGTGTCTTTGAGCACTTGAGTTTTGCTGGGTAAGGTATTTGCATTTCAGGCTCAGCACAATGTTTTTGCCTTAGGCCAAAACAAAACACTCATCTTCAACCTGGGGAGCTGCAGCAGGAAGGTGAGAGTGCTACAGAGTCCTGTTTACTCCAGTGCATACTTTACACTCAAACTTCTTCAGATGGATTCTCAAATGGGGAAAATAATATTTGATTGGTGAGAAGCAAGGAGCTGAAGAAAATAAATTTCAGCGCTTAAAGTCAGATCTAATGGCTTCAAAGAGACAAGTAATTGAAATCGCTTTTAAGACATGGAGCAAGAGACAGACTGAGCAATGCCTCAGGTTTGGGAGCAGATTGCAGAGTCTGTGTCTGGGGGAAAGCTTAGCGAGAGGACATTTAGTCTGGTTTTTAAAAACAGATATTTTAACACATTAATATTTGGAAATAATTTATTTCCTTGTATACTTTGGAAAAGCAGTGCAGATTTCTTAATTCCTGATTGACTGAAGGAGTTGAAGTAAATAATCTGATTTATTTTAGTTCAGTTTTTATAGGGAAGAGTGAATCTCTTCCTCAAAGGACAGTAAGAGGGGTGGAGAGTTGTCGAAGAAAGAATGGGCATAAGCAACAGGCAGTACTGGCTAATGGAATCTAAGGATGCACCTTTATAATATTTCATGGTTAAATGTTTGAATTACATTGTGATAAATGAGGAAGACTCGTATAGCCCCAGAACATGTTAAGGAAGATTTTTCTTGCTACCCTGCGGGCTTTGTCTCTTTAGGTAGTCAAAATATGGTCGGAGTTCAATTTTGCATTGATGTGAATATAGAATTAAACCAAGAAACAGACAAGGATCCAGAAAAGTCAGAATATCCTTAGGCTCCACTGTGGAATTTACATAAGTTCATCAAAGACATTTGCCTTTGGTTGGTTGGTTGGTTTTGGCATGGACTAGCAGAGTAAGTTACCTTAATGTCATAACAGAGACCCCACCTGACATCTGCAGCACAGAACATCATGTCTTCAGAACACGAGTTCAGGAAGCACACTCTTGCAATTTTGACCTGACACCTAGGAACCAATGAGCCTTTCAGCCTCAGCTTCCTTCTCAGCTCAGTGTGAGAGCCAGTTTCAAATGCATTACAGGCAGTTATGAGGGGTCATTGACTGTTCTCATAAGGGTTTGTGGCCCATGGTAGCTATCCTTGATCTATGAATAAGAGAGGAAAATATGAGGAATACTTCCAGTGTTAAGTTAAATGATTTTTTCCATATTAAATGGTGAAGCCATATTATTCGGATTTTAAGAACAAGCCTTTGGGTTTTTGCAACCCATGTGGACATTCTTTTTTTTTTTTTGGTGAAAATGTAGTTTCCCTTATTCTCAAAAGTTTAAGTGTTATCTGGCTGATGGGCCCTAAGTACTCATTGCCTTCCTTCAAGCTTATGAGAGTTGGCAAGTCATTGGCTCCCTTTGGTGTCAGAAGCTGGCACTGCCACCGCATCTTCTGAATGTGATCCTCAGGACTTGGCATCAAAGGCACAGTTTCTTGCTTTAATTAAGCTGAGATGCATTCCTACATGTGACAGCTGCAAAGATGTATTCTCTTTACAATTGAATGTTGGAATAGTTAGCATTGCATGGACTTCATTTTAATGACATTTTTTTATCTCTTGTCCTTCTACTGTACCATGGTGGTTCTATGAGAGAGCATATGGCTCAGTAATTCTTTAAAGCTCAATTTATGGGCCATTCTCGGGCACTTCCTACTGGCCTTTGGAACAGAGCCTTGTTTGTGACTGCATTTTTGCTTATGTTTCTGCCAAAAACTTCCACCAAAAAAAAAAAAGGCAATAAAACCACAGGGCCCTGTAAGCTATGGTCATCAGAATAGCTTAATGAAGGCAACCTCAACAATTGAGGTCTTTAACAGCAACCAGCACTGCGGGACTTAAACCTTGAACACAAAGACAGCCTGTACAGGTCACCTTTTTGGTTTATGGGAATATCCCAAAATGTTATAGAATTCAAGATGATCTCAGAGAACAATCTCACAGCAAGCTATTTTTCCCTTAAGTAAAAAGAAAAAAAAAGATTGGTAAAAATAGAAATTGGAGAGAGATAAATGTAAACATTTTAAAGGTATTATACAGAAAAGAAATTATTTGTTGGATGCTCTTATTGCTACATAAATTCATTGGCTCTTGCTGCAAGTTTTATCTCCACTAACTTGTGATTTTAGCTGGCAGAAAGATATTTGAAACATAGACTGGAAACAGAAAAATAGATGCTGATGAAAGGAGATTCCTGTAAGGGGCACCTAGTGTGAATAATTATGTCTTGATTATGATCTATGTGCTAATAAACAGTTTTAATAACAAAAGTATGAATTGAAACCGATGAACTAGTGACATTTTGCAACAACTGTGTTTTGATAGCTATCAGGATTTGCACGACTTTTTGAGAGAAGGTGATTTTCTTTGTGCTGCTAATAGGAACCCTGTTGTAATCACAAAGATCTCAGAGAAATTATGGGGCTGGAGAGATGGCTCAGAGGTTAAGAAATTATATTACCAGTGGATGCCATTTACTTGGAATTGAAAAGAAATGGTTAAGGAATCGGGGTCTTATCATCATGGTTATAATGAACTCTGATTAACCCTAAAAACCTGAACCATATTTCTGAGCTTAAGAGACTGACAATTTGACACTAGGAACATTCAATCCAAAGTGTCCTAATATCACACAGCCCTTCAGTTTCTCATCACTTCCTTTGACAGGGGTTTTCTTCCTGTGACCACTAAAAATGAATGATGATTTAATTATCTCTTTCAAATATAATAGTAAAGTGGGATAAAAATATTCAGATTAACTCCCTCTTGGAGCTATAATAAATAGAAACAATAGGTCTATCTATTGACTGTTAATTTTGAAATATAGTTAAGTAAGATTTTATTTAAAAGAATGCAAAGCCAAATCTTAAAGAACACACAGTTTAAGTCAATAGCTTTCTTTTATCAGTGTTGAAATTTTCACCCAACATTCTTGCATGCTTGCCAAGAATTTACCACTAAACTGTGACCCTAATCATATTAGTTTGTATTGATGACACGAATATACATGAATATATCTGTTTTTCTATAACCAAAGAGGAAATGAACTGAATTTGATTAAATAACACTGCACAAAATGCATGCCAGGCTTGCCAGATCCTCTGGTAGTACACAACAAATGACTGTTGATTAAGAGCAAATGGAGAAGCTGGTCCAATTATGGGGATAAGCAGATTACATCTTGGGGAAATTTTTCATTTAAAACAGTCTGAAACAGGTGCTGGAGAGAATGGTTAAGGTATTTGCCTTGTGACTGTGAGTGTGAGGGCCTGAGATTTTTCACCTGAAGCCCTGTAAATAAAGTCAGAACTGATGACTCATACTTATAATTCCATCCCTAGATAGAAGATAGGCTCCTGGGAATTACTTCTCAGCTAAACTTGACCCACGTGAGCTATAGGTTGATGAGAGATAGTGTCTGGAGAGTGACACTTGAGTGTGTCCTCTAGTCTCCATGTGTATGCTCATACTCATGCTTGCCCACCTGCACATGTATGAATGTCAAAACGTCAAGAACAGATGCATGACTAATCACATATCATGTCTCATGCATCCCTTTTTCTGAACCGAGAACTTCACATTCTTTTTTTTTTTTTTTTTGAGAACTTCACATTCTGAAAACCAAAACAGACATTTATTTGGGAAGTAATGTAGTTCCACAGCAAAAGTGCTAACTAGATAATGTTTCTTGCATCCTCCATCCTCGCAAATAAACTAGAAAATAGTCTCTTTCCAATTTCATCTGGAGATTTGGAGTATTAAAAGTTTTTTATTCTATTCAGTGAGTACTCTGTAGTCATTTTATATCCACACCCAGATCACTTCTCCTGATTCCATTTTCTTACAAAGGACTGTCCCTCCGCATGCATTTGATAGCTGTTCTAGCTTAGAACAAACTAATTAGAGTTCTCCAAAGCCTTCCATGTTCTTCATAAATCTTCCCTCTTGTTGCCAGGTTGCTCTGAAGAGTTGAATTGTATGCCTTTGAACTACAAGCCATTATATACAGTTGGTTTTGTCTGAAAATATCACTAAATTTGTTTTCCCAAAATCACGTATGATGAACAATTTCTGTCTAAACTTTTTTACATCTTCATTGCTCATTCCATATTTTCTCTTGTCCCTTTATCTTTATCTTACCTCTTATCTCATTGTTTCTCCACATCTGAACAGTTAATATTTTCAGTATTTAAATCTAGAGACATTTTTGTTAAATATTTCATATCAAAAATTGGAGTGTCACTCTATATTTCTTAATATAGCTTTAAGTAATTTATTTGTTCATCATCTTTCCCCCACCCATGGGTGATATGTTCCAAAGACAACATGTCACTGCTATAAACTCTTATTGTTTTAAATAATATTTATAACTTTTCAGATCATAATACAGTGGGACTTTAAACAACCTTAAAACATACTCTAATCTCAAGTACACAGTGGTCACAAAATGTTCACGTAGGAACTGACATGCCTCAGATAATCTTCTAGTATAAACATTATGAAAGATTTTTAAAATAGCCCTTTTATAAGATACTTTGTAACAGTTTATTAAGATGCTTATATGTCATATGTATGTTTTTTATTGTATTCTTTTATAATTCAGTAGTAATATAGATTTATTCAAAAATATGTCTTTCTCCTATTGTTTAACAATACATTAAGAAATTTGTTTTTATTTGGGACAGGAGTTTTAGGAAGCTAAGTCTATCTTGTGATTCTCCTTTAAAGGTCTTCATGGTTTTGAAACTACAGGTACACACTATTGTATTTTCCAAATCAATCTTCTCTGAGTTGATAATTACTTTCTGATTAATTGAAGTGGGTATGGTTTCTATGACGACTTATTATTACTTTTAACCAAATATTCTTCTTTTATTTTAGTATAGTCCATATGAATTTTAATTTCAGAACCCAAATTGTCTACTCACTCTTGCAGTTTAATGACAGCAGAAGTGGCTTCTTTGCACTATGAAGTCTCTGCATCTAGAACTTTAGTCTCATTTACTTTTATTTATGAAAGGAATATTCTCCCTTCCCTGCCATAGCCAAGCTTGGTCCTCTTATGTTATATCAGATCTGTGCTTTATTCATTTCCTTTGAAGGATGTCTGAAGGTAAAAGGTTAAACTACAGTAATAAAGAGATCACTCAATAAATGCCTCAAGCACAATAGAACTTGCAGTTTTGATCCATACAGCCTGCTTTAAAAATAATTAAACTCATTTTTAATGTTCCATATATTTATACAACCTATAGTGATCATATCCATCCATCACTTCCACTGTCCACCTCCTCCTAGAGAGCCCCCAGTCCATGTCCGACTAAGCTTCTTTTCATTTCATTATTTTTTATTAAAAATACATAGAGTCCAGTTAGGGCTGTGCATAGCACATGGGTGTGTGGCCACCACTGGGACTTGAGCCACCTACCAGTACACATCCCCAAAGCAGAGAGATCTTTCTCCCTCAGCAGCATCAATTATCTGTAGTTCTTGATTCATGCTGGATTTTTGACTAGTTTGATTTTGTGTAGGTAGCAGGGTGCTGTGATTTGATGTGTAATAGACATGTTATAAAGTATAGAGTAGTCTTTATGTCTTAGCTCTTGTCCACCTCTTTACCATGAAAATCCCAGAGCTTAGTGTGGAAAGGTTAATATATGACCCACCCACAACTGAGTTATTTATATTTGGCACTCAAACCAGGTATGAGTTTCTGCATTAACCCATTACCAAAGACGCTTCTTTTGCCAAAACTGAAATAAATACAAGTTTATGCTATCAAGAAATGTTTAGAAGACAGTTTGACATCATGAGTGTTTATCAAAACAAAAACAGTAGGTTTCTCCATTAAGGCCTATGATCTCTCCAGACATGGATTTTGATCAGATTTATATTACTTGGTATAAAATCTCCCCTCATATCCAATTAACATGTCAATAAGTACATTTTCAGTATTGCACCAGTTGAGTACATTTTGCCAAGGAGGTCAGTATTTTAGCATGTAAAATATAGCATCTTGTAAGACCACTGATGCCTTTTCTCCCTTAACTGTCTTCATAGTAAACCCTGGCACTGTGTAAGCTTTGTGGGAGGAAGAAGAGTTTTGTGATCAGGTCAATTTGATTTCTCTACATCCTGTAACAAAAGCGAGGGGTGTCTTCAGCAATAGGGTCTTACCATGTGGTTATGCTGAGCAACAAAGAGCAATGGGTACAACTTGTCACAAAGTCTCTCAGGTAGCCACATAAAAGTAAATATTTCATGTCTGAAAAGTAACTTTGAATGGAAGTAGCTTGGATTTTGTTTTATTGACATGTCAAGTGTTAGTGAAATTGAGTGAAAAGGAAACCTGAGTGTAGAGTTGCAGTCTTAAACACAGGAACTGTTATTTTTCTGTTTGATATATATATATGCCTACAAAGAAGTCTGGAGAATGTATCATCTAGTTAGAGAAGTATGTTTGATTTCAACCCTGCTTCTAATGAAGAATTGAGAATAGATCCTCACAGTTAGAAGTGTTGTAATTGGTGCGGGTTGTGTTCCCAGCACCTGAGAGGAGAGGAGCATAGCCGTTTGTTCCCAGCACCTCACTTCCGGCCACGGCCGCAAGGCTAGCTTATACCAAAAATGATTACACACAAACTGTATTCATTTAAATACTGCCTAGCCCATTATCTCTAGTCTTTTCTTGGCTAACTCTCACATCTTAAACAAACGCATTTCTAATAGTCTGTGTGTCACCACAAGGTGGTGGCTTACCGGAAGATTTTAACCTACGTCCATCTTGAGTAGGAACATCATGGAGTCTGGCATCTTCTCTTCTCCCCAGCCTTTCGTTCTTTCTACTCTGCCCAGCTAAGGGCTGTCCTATCCTACAGGCCAAGGCATTCTCTTTATTAACCAATGAAAGCAACACAAAATTCAGAAGATCCCTCCTACACCATGAAGACTCTGTTTCCAAATGGTCACACTTTGTTAAAAATGTACTTTTTGGTAAATCTGATATTCCTATTAGATACTCAGCAGAATAATAGTGAGACCTTTGCTATTAATTGTTATCATTACAAATGTAATTCCTGCACTTAAACAACATTCCTATCCTTTATAAGGTGATCAGTTTACTAAATGAGTGAATGAGCGAGTGAATGAATGAATGAATGAATGCATGAAAGGATGGATGAATGATGTATTTTACAGATAAAGACATTGATGTTCAGAGGGAATTGAGCATTTGCCCATTACTGCAGGCTTGTTTACTTTTTCTAGGAATGTTGAAAGATTTAAACATTAGCTACACAGTTTATTAAGGTTTCACCCTTTTTTGAATTTCTAAACTTCCTCAATATAGAGAATCGAATCCACATCTCAAGTAACTTAGAGAAACAGCTTTCTGAGGGGATGTAGACAGTAGAGAATTTGCTTTCTGTCTCACAGGTCCTGTCAACGACAGCTTTGTTTCTCAGGCTACTATATCATAAATATGAGACATTGTCTAACCATGAAACAGCAGCCATTAATCTAAAAAGGCAGACGTTAGCATATTGGCTGCATAACCATTTATTTGTTTATTTATGTTTCTTAGTTGTTTTTCAAGACAAGGCTTCTCTGTGTAGGAGTTCTGGCTGTCCTGGAACTCTCTTCAGAGATCAGGATGGCCTTGAACTCACAGAAATCCACCTGCCTCTGCCTCCTGAATGCTGGGACTAAAGGCATGAGCCACCACTACTAAGCAAGCATAAACTTTTAAGTACTCTTTTTCTGGACTCATAGTATGAGCTATGCTAAAAGGACCACCTGTTGGCTTACAAACTGTCTGAGAGAATAAAGGTAAACATAGTGAGTAGCCATAACAAATGTGTTTATCACAATCTTTACCGAAATATGAAAGACAGAATTTGTGAATGAATTACCACTATTGATAAATTATCCATTAACTCCATATTCTCTTCAGCCAAATATGAATGTCTGCTACTCATAACAATCAAAATATGTTCCTATTAAGACATCCAGATTCTTATGAAACTCTGAAAAGTAAAGGATTCTAAACCTGTTTTCTTTGTTTTCCAAGATATTGAAGACTTTGAAACCAAAACCAGAAGCACAGTGTCTGTTCGAGAAGGTCAAGGTGTGGTACTCCTCTGTGGACCACCACCACATTTTGGAGGTACGTTGTGGATAGTTTGTGTCAGCCAATTGTTGGGCTACATCAGAAGATGAAGGAGGCACACAACATCCTAGAATGACTGACATTTCACCTACTTTCATAGGAACTGAGAAAGTTCCAGTAAGTTCATCAGCCACCTAGACAGTCCGGCAATCTAACATTTTTATTTAAAATACTCTTCATAGCTGCGCAGTGGTGGCTCATGCTTTTAATTCTAGCACTATGAAGACAGAGACAGGTATATATATACATACATATATATATCTGAGATATATATATATATATATGTATATCTGAGTATGAGGTCAGCCTACAGAGCAAGTTACAGGACAGACTTCATAAGCTAACAAAGAAACCCTGTCTTAAAAAAAAAAAAAACTAAGCAAAACAAAACAAATATCTTCTTTTAGCTACTGGACAAATAGGTCCCTGACAATATGAAGCTGGGAACTCTAAACATTGCGGGTGTTGGGATTGCTATAAAACTGAATGCATGATCTGGCACTATGATCCATCACTCAGGACAGTGTATATGTCAATGAACTCTGAAATTCAGCTTCCTCTTACATAAAATTAGGCAAACATTATTAACAGTGTTTTATATCTAAATTAAATTGATTTATATAATGTACCTTATTAAAAATGAAAACTAATATTATTTCATTTTTTTTTAGGTTTTAAGCTAAAAGGTTTTAAGCAGATTCTACTGGGAATTGTCCCATGTAGGCATCACAGATTTCTTACTGCCTATTCGCACTAGCTTCCATAATAAAACAGGAGAGTTCTTAAAAGATCAAACATATTTTTTAAGATAAAAAGCAAATTTGTCTTTCTAATGTTAAACTAAATCTTCTTTATAACTATTTAAAATATTTTATTATTATTTTCATTATATATCACCTTTGTGATGTGCCAGCAGAAAAAACAAAGGACCATAATTAGAAGCTAACAATATATTTTTCCTCACTCCTAACAAATATGGCATTATGTTCACCTAAGGTGTCAGAGAGTTGCTATGTGCACAATGCTGTCTCAGCATCAAGTTATATTTTTGTACAGTGCACACAAACATTGCTTATGTCTTCAATAGTGACTTTTTTTCTTTCTTGACCTTATGGAAAATTCTATCCTTGTAACAATGTCTGGTATTGAAAAATAAGAAAGCACTAAGTCCTTTGGTACTTTGACTATATTCAAAGATTCCTGAGGGTGTTGAAAATTTTTCAATCTTGGTTTAATCATGGATGATAGAAATGGAAAATAATTGTGAGTAAACCTCTCTCTCTCTCTCTAAAGGAAAAACATTCTTTTTAAACAGTCTTTTAAAACAAAAAGGCTTCACTGTCATGCCATGAGTCCTATAAAACTAAATCAATGGATAACACTGAATACATTAAAGTAAGAACTTTGTAAAGAACAAGACTCTTAGAGGAGAGTGAATG
>JAQHUG010000007.1:1973097-1997104 GCA_028555095.1 Dicrostonyx torquatus
TTCCCTATCATGATCTTAACCTCCAGATTCATAAAATCTTCCCTCCCTCTCTTCAATAGGACTGTCAGAGCTTAGCCCAGTGGTTGACTGTGGATCTCTGCATCTGCTTCCATTAGTTACTAGATTAAGGCTCTCCAATGACAGTAAGGGTAGTCACTAATCTTATTACAGTAGATGGCCAGTTAAGGTACCCTCTCCATGATTTATAGGAGTTTGTGTGACTGTTGTCATATTTAAGAAGTTGTCTCCCATGGCAATGTGTTCAAAGCTACCTTCCACTTTTTCTTCTAACAGGTTCAGTTTGGTTGGATTTAGTTGATGTCTTTGGCCCTGTTAGACTTAAGTTTTGTGCATGGAAAAATATAAGGTTCTATTTGCAATCTTCTACATGTTGACATCCAGTTATACCAGTATCATTTGTTGTAGATGCTTTCTTTTTTCCATTGTATAATTTTGGCTTATTTGCCAAAAATCAGCTATTCATGAGTGTGTGGATTTAGATCAGATTCTTCAGTTCAATTCCATTGATCCACCTGTCTGTTTTTATGCCAATACCATGCTTTTTTTATTACTATATTAATAAAACATACACACAGCATACAAACATGAACCCATACTCTCACCTGAATGTACACATGTGTGCATGTGCACACACACACACACACACACACAAATAGTAGAACTTGAAGTCAGGGTTGGTGTTACCTCTAAAAAATTCCTTTATTGGTTTAGTTATCCTGTTTTTTTAAAAATTTTTTTCATATGAATTCAAATATTGTTCTTTCAAGTTCTTTAAAGAATTTTCTTGAGATTTTGCTGGGGATTACATTGAAACTGTAAATTGCACTTGGTTAAACTGCCACTTTTATTACTGTGTTAATCCTACTGCTTCAGGAGCATGTGAGATCATTTCATTTTCAGATATTGTCTTATATTTGTTTCTTAAAACACTTAAAGTTCTGGTCATAGAGTTTGGCTAAAGTTACACCAAGATATTTTATATTATTTGTGTATTGTTTCCTTAATTTCTTTCTCAGCTTATTTATCAATTGTATGTAGGAGGGATACTGAGTATCCAACCATATCCCTGAAGGTTTTTATCAGCTGTAAGAAATCACTGGTAGAATTTTAGCATCACTTATGCACACTATCATATCATCTATGAATAATGAAAGTTTGAGTGCTTCCTTCCCAATTTGAATTTCTTTGGTCACCTTTTGTTGTCTTAGTGCTCTGGCTAGAACTTACAGTACTATAATAAATAGATATAGAGAAAGTGAGCAGCCAAGTTTTGTTTATGATTTTAGTTGAATCTTTTTGAGTTTCTCTCCATTTAATTTGATGTTAATGGTTCTGTATTGCTTTTATTATGTTTCAGTATGTTTCTTTTATTTCTTATCACTCCAAGACCTTTTTTTTTATGTTTCAGTATGTTCCTTATATTACTGATCACTTCAAGACCTTAATCCTGTAGAGGTGTTGAATTTTGTTAAAGGCTTTTCAACATTTAATGAGATAATCATGCTATTTTTTTGTTTGTTTATATGGTGGATTACTTTGGCAGATTTTCATATGTTGAACACTGGGATGAAGTCTCCTTGATCATTGTGAGTGATATTTTATATGCACTCTTGGATTTGCTTTCTCAGTATTTTATTGATGCTTTTGCATCAGTGTTGATGAGTTAGATTGGTCTATAATTCTCTTAGAAGTTTCTTTGATTTAGGTATCAGAATAACTGTGGCCTCATAAAAAAATTGGTAATTTTCATTTTTTTTTCTCTTGGGTTAAAGAATTTGAATATTGGTATTAGCATTTTTGATATTCTTGTAGAATTTCACATATCCATTTGGTCCTGGTTTTTTCTTTTTCTTTTTTTTTCCTTGGAAGTTATAGCTCTTTTTAAAATTGTTTATCTGGTCTTGATTTTTGTTTTGGTATATTTAGAAAAAGGGCCCACTTGTTTGTTCCAGCTGCCCAGAACCAAAATAACCACACAAAATTGTATTATTTAAATCACTGTTTGGCCTATTAGCTCTAACTTCTTATTGGCTAACTCTTACATCTCAATTTAACCCATTTCTATTAATCTGTGTATTGCCACATGGCTGTGGCATACTGGCCAGATTCTAACCAGTGTCTGTCTCTGACAGAGGATCCATGTCTTCTCCTGTCTCTGCCCTTCTTCCTCCCAGTATTCAGTTCTGTCTTTCCTGCCTACCTAATTTCCTCCCTATCAACAGGTCAAGGCAGCTTCTTTATTCATTAACCAATAAAAGCAGCACACAAAAAGAAGGACCTCCCACACCAGGTATGTGGTACATATCAAGAAAAATGTCCATTTCTTTTAGATTTTCTAATTTTGTGAAGTACAAGTTTTCAAAGTATGACCTTTGAATTTCCTTAGTGTCTGTTGTTATGTCCCCCATTTCATTTCTGATTTTGTTAATTTGGATGTTCTCTCTTTCTCTATCTTTTAGTTAGTTTGGATAATGATTTGTCTATCGTGTTGATTTTCTAAATCTCATTGAATATGCAAAAGATGGCAGGGTATCCTATCCCATCTTAAGGAAGCAGGGGGAAGGTGGTGGGGTAGTGAGGGAGCGGGAGGGCCGGGAACAAGGGGAGTAAATGTAAATTTTTCTTTTATCAATAAAAAAAAGATAGGTAACATGATAATATAATACTCATAATACCACAAGGCTATTGAGCATGCATGCTTATATCACTCAATAAATATTTTTAAATGTAATTAGTACTTTTGATTTTCCATATTCCTTGAAAACAATGGAGAAAAAAGGACAGGTTTTTGCTTCACAAATTGTAAAGATTCATACAAATTACAACATTTATCAAGAAGGAGACAAATAGGCAGCAGAACACAGGAGACAGTAGGAATTCCTACAACTTGTCGTTAGATTTAAAAAGACTTCATTGACATTTTAGGAAAGAAATGAACATATTAGAGAGGAGTTTTATGAAAAGAAAATTTAGACAAATATACGTGCCAAAGATCTATGTTAGAACTGCATCTGGCTTATTGGAGGAACAGGAGAAACATCAGTGTGGACATATCAAATCATTCATAGCAGTGTCATTGAAAATGAAGACTCCTACTTTGAAACACTTTAAGGCCTTTGATTATTTTGCTGTTTTCTGAATGAGATCAGAATATATTAAATTAAAATGAGAAGAGAAACCCACTCTCTGTGATCCATTTTTATTTTTCGATAAGAAGAATATCATCAGTTGAACAGTGACCACAATATTGAGGTGACAGATAATGGATTTAGACCACTGATGGTGTTCAACAGATAAATCTCACCATCTTCAGCATGTGTGTAGAAATTAAAATTGAATGATTTCCTAAAGATTTGTATTGAGATAATATGAGAAAGTCATGAATAGCTCCAGGGTCTAGGTTCTTGGATTAAATTTGAAATTGGATGTTGTAACTTAGTGGTATGGAAACAATAAAATGAGGTCAAGAACATAAAAGGAGTTGTAAAATCTTAGGAATAAACAGAAGGAGTTCGAATGGCCAAAAGATACTGAAGGTCATGTTCAACTTCCTTAGCGATCAGGGAAATGCAAATCAAAACGACTTTGAGATACCATCTTACACCTGTCAGAATGGCTAAAATCAAAAACACCAATGATAACCTATGCTGGAGAGGATGTAGAGTAAGGGGAACACTCCTCCATTGCTCATGGGAATGCAAACTTGTGCAACCACTTTGGAAATCAGTGTGGCGGTTTCTCAGGAAACTGGGAATCAACCTACCTCAGGATCCAGCAATACCACTCTTAGGAATATACCCAAGAGTTGCCCAACCGTACTACAAAAGCATTTGTGCTACTATGTTCATAGCAGCATTATTTGTAAGAGCCAGAACCTGGAAACAACCTAGGTGCCCCTCAATGGAAGAATGGATCCAGAAAGTGTGGAATATATACACACTGGAATACTACTCAGCGGAAAAAAAATGACATCTTGAATTTTGCAATGGATGGAAATAGAAAACTCTATCCTTAGTGAGATATCCCAAACCCAAAAAGATGAGTATGGTATGTACTCACTCATTAGTGGACTTTAGCCATTAACAAAGGACATTAAGCTTATAGCTCACAAGCCTGCAGAAGCCAAATAGCAAGGTGAACCCAAAGAAAAACATATATAGATTTTCCTGGAAGTCGGAAGCAAACAAGATCATCAGACAAAAGTTGGAAGCACGGGAGTGGGGATGGGGGTGGAGGTAGGGAATGGGGGAGGGGGTAGGTGAAAGGGAGGGGATAGAAGGGAGAAAGAAAGAACCGGGGAGAGCCTGGGGTTGTGGGAGGGTGGAGATCGAGGAAGGGTGGATATTGGAGAAGGGAATAAGATATCTACATTAACAGGAGACATTCTAAGATTTGCAAGAGACTTTCTCTAGAGGGGATCCCAGCTAGGTACTTGGGCAGCAGAGGAGTGGGTGCCTGAACTGAACTTGCCCCATAGTTACTTTGTTGAATATCTTAATCGTCACCATAGAAATTTCGCATGATGGATGGAGATAGAGCCAGAGACCCACATTCACATCAGAACAAGGGACTGAGCTACCAAGGTCCATTGGAAGAGCAGAAGGAGGGAGAAGATGAGCAAGGAAGTCAGGACCATGAGGGACTGGCCCACCAACAGAGACAGTGTGCTCGATCTATTGGGAGCTCATTGAATCCAGCTGGACCAAGACTGAATAGGCATATGACCTAACTGGACCCTATGAATGTGACTGCCAGTGGGGATTGACTGAGAAACCAATGATAATGGCACCGGGACCTAGCTCTTCTGCATGTATTGGCTTTTTGGGAACTTATTCTATATGGATGCACATCTTCTTAGACCGAGATGGAGGGGGGAGGGCCTTGGGCTTCCCATAGGGCAGGGTATCCTATCCCATCTTAAAGAAGCAGGGGGAGGGTAGTGGGGTACTGGGGGAGCGGGAGGGCCTGGAACAAGGGGAGTAAATGTAAATTCTTCTTTTAACAATAATAAAAAAAATTATGTTATTATTTTTGAGAATTTTGTACAGCATATTTTAAATATATTCTCTTTTGTTGTTTTCCTTTTTTCAAGACAGGGTTTCTCTGTAGCTTTGGAGCCTGTCCTGGAACTAGCTCTTGTAGACCAGGCAGGGTAGAACTCACATAGATTCACCTGACTCTGCCTCCTGAGTGCTGAGATTAAAGGCATGTGCCACCAATACCGGGCTTGAATATATTCTTTTCTCTTTCTCAACTCCTCCTAGGTCTTCCCTCGCCTGCTCTTTTTGAAACAAGCAGAAAATATCAAAACAAATAAGCACACACACACACACACACACACAGAGAGAGAGAGAGAGAGAGAGAGAGAGAGAGAGAGAGAGAGAGAGAGAGAGAGAGAATTATTCAGCCAACTACTTCTGAGCTTAATGTCTGCCTTGGTGTATGGCTGAGATATACATGGTCACTCCATTGAGGACAGCTTGATTTCACTTTCCCAGCAGCTAGCACTCAAAAATGCATTCTTGTATAGGAGTGTGTGACCTTGTGCCAATTTTCTTGTCTTCATGCTGGTATTTTGACAAACTTGATCAAATGAAGATCCTGTGCAGACTTTTCCAACTCTGTGAGTTCATATGTACATCAGCTCTACTGAATCTGGAAAGCCCTGTTAATACACGTTAACTGCCAGATGTTAAACAAATGACAATAGTAGGATACAGCACTTGGTCAAGAAAGGCATAGATTGCAAAGCATCACCGCAGAGAATGTCTAGCTGGTAAACTGGAATGCCAAAGAACATTTTGGTTCCATTTTTGTTTTGTCTTTGGCTTTTTTTCCCCTCTTGAGTACCACTGCCTAGGTTTCTCCAGTAAGTCCTTTAAAAAGCATCCTGACTATCAGTTCACTATTATGCTATTTCCTGAGAGCTCTCTGGAGTAGGTGGTTCTTCTGTTCATGTGTTGCTTTCATTATTTAATGAATAAAGAAACTGCTTTTGCCCTGATAGGGAAGAACATAGGTCGGTAGAGAAAACAGAACTAAATGCTGGGAGGAAGAAAGATGGATGCCAGTTAGAATCTTGCCAGTAAGCCACAGTCATGTGGCAATGCACAGATTAATAAAAATGGATTAAATTAACATGTAACAATTGGCCAATGAGAAACTGGAGCTAATGCACCAAGCAATGTTTTAATGAATACAGTTATCCTAAAGTTCTGTTCTCCCCTTCTTTCCCACTTAAGCTCTTACTTATGGATATGACACAGTGAGACATTTGACTAAGGAATCTGTAGTAAATGCCTAGGTAGCAAGATTTGATTTAGAGAGATGAATTCATAAAATGTCACATATAAATAACATTTCTTGTCAGGTGAATGGGAGAGATGATGAGTATCCACTTTTGTCAAAACACGTAGGTTCTATAATTCTGATACCATACCTTGGCCAAAAATAACTTGAGGAGGAAAGGTCTTGTTTAGCTTTCCTATTTCTGGACATATTCTACTGAGGGAAGTAAAGGCAGGAACTCAGGCAGGACTCAAGAAGCAGGAACTGAAGCAGAGAACATGGAGGTATGGTAAACCTTAATAACTTGTTCTTCAAATCTTGCTCAGCCAAGACAATAGCAACCAGGATCACCTGTTCAGGAGTGACATAGCCCAAAATGGAAAAGGCCTTCTGTTAGTCAAGAAAATGGCTTG
This sequence comes from Dicrostonyx torquatus, assembly GCA_028555095.1. NCBI lineage: Eukaryota > Metazoa > Chordata > Mammalia > Rodentia > Cricetidae > Dicrostonyx > Dicrostonyx torquatus. Next base: position 1,979,820 of record JAQHUG010000007.1, read on the forward strand.
CCCAAAGCCTATTCTGGTTGGTGGTATTTTCTTGACTGAGGTTCATGTTTTTCAAGTGATTCTAGTTTGTGTCAAATTGAAAAATGTTTAGTTAAGGCAGCTATATACTTGGCACTAAGCACAGCCAATTTTATATCTCAGTTCATTTGACATTTTCAAGGAAACTATTTCACTCTTATACATTAGTAATAGTTTTTAAGTTGTTAATTTTGTTGTGATTGTATATCTGATACTCAAAGGATCCTACTAAAAACAACAATTTATTTATATTTTTTCATAACTTGGATGGCTTTGTCTGGTTCATTCTAGTCCAGAGTTTGAATTTCGTGGTACATAATGTACAAAAAGGCATATGTATATTTCACCAAGAACAGTGGATTTTATTGTTTAAAATGCATGAATAGTGCTGCCACCAAGAAGCATATGGCTTTCCCCACTCTTTGTAAATGACCAAAGTTCAATTTGGCAAGTGTCACTGTTGCTACAATTTTTCCTGGAAGAGACATAATGCAGCATCACTACCTCTTTCCAAGAATCCAGAGACAAACCCAAGCACAATTATACAGAAGTTCATTTTGGGGAAACAATTAATTCATTAGGGATTTTACAGAAGCTAGGTCAGAGATTACTTATAGGAGTGAGGACATTCCTCTCCAAAATGGCTGCACGCAGAAAGCATTAACCATTAGGATTGAGTGTTTCCTTAAAAGCTTTATAGGTGGAATCCTTGCTCTGGTCCTCCTTGGTCTTTGTGTATTCCAGCCTCTGCTCTGGGTCACACGTAGCAGTTTCTAGTCTGTATGGACAGTTGCATGCTCAAGCAAGAATCTCATGCCCCATTTCATAGCTCTATTTAGTGTGTAAACCATTATTCAGCTATCTGCAATGATCTTCTGCTAGGGAGCACAGCTGAACTACCCAAGATAGTGGTTGCGTGGCTTAGAAGTCAGTCACTGTGGTACACCCTTCATATCCCAACTACTTACTTCCTCTTTTATATTCCTTTGAGTTCTGGATAGATTTTATTTCTTGTTTTCAGACATATCAAACAAAGCTTTCATGGTATAACTGCTATCAATATAGAGCCCAGATTTTTTCAATGTAATAATGAGTCATGATTTTGAAACAAGTTTTCTTATAGAAAATTATTGACTAGGAAAATGGTTTTATGTGTAAAGGGTTTGCTGTGTTACTATGAGGACCTGAGTTTAGATCACCATCACTCACATGAAAAACCTTGGACATAGAGACATACCTGAAAACCCATTACTATAAGGCAGAGACAAGGTCCTTAGGCCTTTTGTCAAGCTATTTCATCCCAAATTTGAGATCCAGGTTCAGTTCGAAACTGTTCATAAAAACAGCAAGGGAAAATTAAAGATGATACACAATATTCACCCCTGGCATTTACATGTACACCCACACATATGTAAACATGCATTCACCACATATACACAGTGAAGAGAAAATAAGATAAAATATCAATGGGCACTGTGAAAATATTCTTCATTCATGACCACCAGATGCTACACACAAAACACAATTAACATCATCTCCACATTGTGTATTAGTAAGAATATATTTTGATCTCAATAGATACTTCTTAAATGACCTAAAATATTCTTGGTTGACAACATATTATATAGCTGCTTTTCTGAATACTTCTATAGAATAAGGATATTGAGACAAAATAATTAAGTATATTCCTTATATATTTATATTCCTAAACTTCTATATTTTTCTTGGCATTGCAGTTTTTCCAGAAGTGTTCAAAAACAGACCACATTTTCACTTCTTTTCTATGTAGAGTTTGCAGTGTACAATCAATCCTGGAATTATCTGGAACTTAGCCATACTGGTTATTAAAGGACTTTTATGGGGTTGTTTGTAAATCCCAGAAAATCCCCTTTCCATGGTTCCAGAAAATACGTGTGTAAATCAGAAGAAAGATCTGATGAAATCCTGATTCCTAAGCAGCATTTGGAGACCACATAGATGCTCAAATAGGGATAGATGACAAGTATTTCAGAGCATTTTCAGTATTGCACCATAACCTTGCTCGACACAATATCAAGTACTTTGACACAATAAAGGGATTATAATTCCTAGGGTAGATCTTTGCCAGTGAGTTATTGTACCCATAATTTACTGCCCAAGAGCTTCTCAAATTAATTCCTAAAGAACCGTGCAAGGTTTAAAGAATTGTAATAAAGTGTGCTTTTTCTGAAATATCCAAAGCAAGGGAGGTTATCCACTAAACATAAGTACTATATTTCAGATTCTTTATATAATAATTTATTTATTTTTTTTTGCTTCATGAAACATAACACCACTTTTGAGATCTGTTATGACGCCCAATGAAGTTTTGTGGTGGGAGGCACAATATTTATTGCTTTGGTCTTTTTAATCAGAGACAGTTCTCTCTAATAAAAATTACCCTTCATGGAATGGCTATCCTTGCATACATATATTTTTCTTTGTATTTTAATTATCATGTATAAAGCTGCTAAATATGTCAAAAACACAATTGTTCCCCTGAGGAAATGGCATTTGTTGTATGCTTAAGAGAGCAGCAGATAGTCTTCAAGTGCTTGCTGCAGAACTGTCATTTCTAATAATAGAATTGTAGAGGACGATGTTAATGAAAAACTACAAGAATGCTCCAGAAAGGACCAATTATCATTCTGTACTAATGTTGCTGCTGAATCATCATAAGAAGAATGCATCACCACCATTAATAACAGATAAATGTCATAGAGGGTGGAGAGGATATTTAAAAATCCAGTGGCTTCAAACTAAGTGTCTCATGAATTATACATTTAATTAAGAAAAGCCAAATGCGAAGGTTTTTAAACTTCTAACTTGGAAGGTCTATTTTTTCTTTTCCCATTAAAAATATACAAATTAAGTCCCAGCTGTGGCTGATGATGAAACTCACAAATATGATGCTTCCACTGCAGGCTAGCTGTGGGGATGGATGAGCAGAGACAGTCCATGGGGAAGAGAAGAGGGTAGAGAAGAACAATAACAGCTGAAAGAATTCAGAGCTTTATGTGTTGTGACATTATAGCTCATGTCTATAAATAAATGTGTAAACTCTCACATATATAGGATGATTGTCAAATATGATATTTCATAAAGTAAAAACATGACAACTTTTCTATCTACCTCTGCGGGCTTTTATTTACACCATGTGCATGTCTTGCAAATGCTGGTCAGGAGAGTTTCAGCATATTTGGTACACACGCATGTGCACACATACACACACACACACACACACACACACTTTGCAAAATATCAGACTTAAGACCAGGATACGAAAATCAGAGTACACATGCCACCTTGTTTGATATTTACAGAATGCAGAGACTATTACTAACTGCTCCTCCAATTTTAAAATAGACATGAAATCTATAGCTCAGATCCTCATGGTACCCAGTGTATGCGGTGCTTGTTACTGTGGTGTGAGCCCAGAGTATTTTACATGCTACTTGAGCATTTTACTAGATGAAGTACATTCCCACATCCAGTATACTGACATTTTAGTACCACGGCTTTTTGTTGTTGCTCTTTATTGTTAATATTGTAATTAATTAGTGTTTCTCCCTTTCCTTTCCTCTCTTTAAACCTTCTCATATACCATTCCAAACTCTTTTCAAATTCATGAACATCTTTTTTCATTGATTGTTATTACATACATATGTATATTTTACACATAAGTATTCATAAATATAAACTGCAGAGTTCATATACTATTACTTGTATATGTTTTCAGGGCTTCCTGGGAAAGAAAAACAAGTGTGCTCTTCCCGTGGAAAGACCACTTCTCCCATTCCCAATTTACTCATCTGCTATATTCCTTCGTGTCTGACTGTGGACCTATAGACTTTTCTCTTTCAGATTGGCATGTTAATTGAAGTCATCCTTGTTCAACTCTCAACTGGGCAACATTCAATGAGACTTTACAGATATAGCTTCTGATGTTGCTAGAGATTATCTCACAGAAAAATTCCAGGTCCTCTGAATATGGTGGTATATAAATTAAATTCCAGAACTTAGCTGGTAGGGACAGGAAGATAAGGAGTTCAAGGACATTCACAGCTACATGACTAATTTACCAAAGTGAGAATACTTGTAACCTTGTCTCAAAACAAACCAAGAACACAAATCTTAAATTTCATTTTTCAGATAAAATCCCTAGCTAGGCTCCTTTCTTAAAGCATTGGGTCCAATTTGCAGAGAACATGCATTTATGTATCTAGAGCCACAGCTTCTTAAAGGCCTAGGTTAGGGGAGATAGGATGAGTTAGTCAAAACTTTATATATTTGACTTCCCAAGAGAGTGAGCAATAAATCAAATGCCAGATGAGCCTGTCTTCTTATATAGTTTTAAGTTCAGACATCATAAAGATGGTGGTGATAAAATAGATGAGGAGTAGTTGGTATCTTTTAACTTTCACCCTGAGTAGGGTTGAATACATAGGCATCATAGAGGCTTGGAAAGCATTTTGGGGCCCATGCATGACAGTCAACAGATAATTTTAGATGAATCAAAAGTCAACTTTAACGAAGGAGCAAGGAATTAGGCTTCTGAAGGATTTAAGTTTGATTTATATTCCTTATACATGACAACCTGATTCTGAAAATTTATTCATGTACTGGAGTCTCCAGCATCCTTTCCTACATAATGATCATGTTAACAATATTCAGATAGGTTTAGAAGACAGTTGTCAGAAGGATGAAACTAAGGTACCTTAAATATTTTCTTAATTCTGTCTGTATATTTTCTCATTCTTCCAACAGGTTTTAAATATTCTACTTTTGAAGAAGGATACAATACACATAGGAGCAAATGGGAAAGTTTGAGTCACTGAGATAAAAAAGAATTCACTGTGAGGGAGAGAAGTAAATTACAGTCTAAGGTCCTAAGATTATAGGGTGATGAATACAAAGATTTCCCGGGCACTAGCAGCAACCTGTAATTTTTATGAAGTGGAAAGGGCTCTGTTGCTTTCAGCAAACTAACTCTTGTTTTTTGCTCCAAAAAGACATTGAATAAGGATCCCTAGACTGACACATGGCACTAGGAATTTGCTCAAGATTGTCCTTATTTCACAAAAGATACAAAAGATAAGAGTCGATGAGAACAGGTGAATCTGATCTATGAGTTTTTCTTCTTTTTGTGTTGAGGAAGAATTTACTATCTAGACACATCTCTAGCTTCAAACTAATGTTTTTGAGTCACAATTTTGTGGAGACAGAGCAATAGGCATACATGTGAGGCCAAAGGTACATCAGTAAAGGAAGTTAGAAGACAGCACAGGGAATGTGGGAAGTTCCCAATAGGGATTAGCAAAAAAAAAAAAAAAAAAAAAAGTACGTTTCGATGGCTGAGAACAGTACAATAAATTCAAGCCACAGTTTTTGTAGTGATAACTGGGCTTCATATATGCACACATGACCAGGAAATGTCAACTCTGAGTTTCCTGAGAATACTGAGGGTGAAACAACCGTTCACATATGGGTTATTGCCCATGAGGTGTAAACATAAATCTTTTTGTTCAAAGGGGTCTTAAATGGTTGATGATTAATACATGCAACACATGCTGTCTTTTATGTTGAACTTCTTTGCTATGTTTATCTACTTGTCCATTGCTCTGACAGTTCTCCTTCACAGTGTCAATATAAAGTTCTTCTGAAATAACTCCTCTGGATATACTTTGTTGGAGCATCCTTGCCTTGTGTTCTAGCATCATTTCAGTTCTTGTTATAAAATTCTCTGATAAATAAATACAAAACAACATAGGAGAGTATTAGTCAGGGTTCTCTGCAGTAACAGAACTTATAGAATGAATTGCTTTGTAGATATAGAAAGGATATTTAATAGAATGACCTACATGCTGCCCATGCTATGGGCCAGTTACTCCAGCAATGGCTGCCTATGTACAGAAGCCCAAGAAATCGGTACTTGTTCAATTGGTAAGACTGAATGTCTCAGCTTGTTTCCAAAAGTAGTAGCTACGGAATAATAAGACTTGCTAGATAGGTGAAAGTAAGCAGGCAAAGAGCAAAAACTTTCTTCTTTTATGTCCTTATATAGGCTTCCAGCATAAAGAGTGGCCCAGATTATGGGTGGGTTTTCCAAGCTCAAAAGATTTATGTTAATATCTTTTAATATCAATGGACTTGATTCATCAATAAAAAGACGCAGACTATCTGAATGGACACAAAAGCAGGATCTAGTCTTCTGTAGCATACAAGAAACACACCTCAAGTTTAAAGGCAGACATTACCTCAGGATAAAGGGTTGGGAAAAAACTTTCCAATCAAATGGGCCTAAGAAGCAAACTGGTATAGCTATATTAATATCTAAAAAAACAGACTTCAAACCAAAATAATCAAAAGAGTTGGAGAAATCCATTTTATATTCAACACAGGAAAAATCCATCCATATGAAATCCCAATTCTGAACATTTAAGCCCCAAATACAAGGGCACCCACATGTGTAAAAGAAACATTATTGAAACTTCAGTCACATATCAAACACCACACACTAACAATGGGAGAATTCAAAACCCTACTCTCACCCATGGACAGGTCAATCAGATAGAAACATAACAGAGAAATAAGAGAACTAACAAATGTTATGAATCAAATGGTCTTGTTTTTGTTTTTGTTTTTTTCAAGACAGGGTTTTCTGTGGCTTTGGAGCCTGTCCTGGAACTAGCTCTTGTAGCCCAGGCTGGTCTTGAACTCTCAAAGATCCACCTGCCTCTGCCTCCTGAGTGCTGGGATTAAAGGCGTGCACCACCACCGCCTGGCTTCAAATGGTCTTAACAGACATTTATAGAACATTCTAACCAAACAAAAGAATATGCCTTCTTCTCAGCACCTTATGGAACCTTCTTTAAAATCAACCACATACTTGGTCACAAATTATGTCTCAACTGACACAAAACAATTGTAAGAAACCCCTGTATCTTATCAGATCACCATGGCTTGAAGTTAGAGTTCAGCAAAACAAATTATAGAAAGTCTGCCAATTCTTGGAAACTGAATAATGCTCAGATGGAATTTAAAAGTTTTTATTTAAAATTTTAAACTATAATTCTTAAAAATGCTTAATACTTTTGAAAACATATTATAAAACACTGCTTCGAAATGGGCAGCATTGAGGAATAATTGTGACCCTGTTAAACAACAGTGCTTTCTATATTTTGTAGATTTTCCTAAGGAAAATCACCCATATATTCTCTAAATATCATTGTATTCCTAATTGAAGAAAATAGTGAAGGAGAGAGAAAATTTGTATCTCCTAAACTGAGGTATATGTGAATATAGGGAAAATTCTAATTACTCTGCCTGGAATATAGCTATAAATTATACTAATATAGACAACCTTTTATTATAGAGATTTAACAAAACACAGAATTTATAGATAAGAATGATTACAGTAAAGATAATTTATGCTTTTATGTTTTTTTAGATTTATCTTATGCCTGGACCTTCAATGACAACCCCTTGTATGTTCAAGAGGACAGAAGACGATTTGTATCTCAAGACACAGGGAACTTGTATATTGCCAAAGTAGAACCCTCTGATGTAGGCAATTACACTTGCTTCATCACGAACAAAGAGGCGCATAGAAGTGTCCAAGGACCACCTACTCCTTTAGTACAGCGCACTGATGGTAAGACCATGAGTTATCTTCAGACTCCACATTGGGACTCTTATATAGTGGGGAAGTCTTCAGGGTCTTTTGCTTTCTTTTAATGATTGGAACCAAATATTTGGTGCTTAGATTAAATTCATAAGCATAATGGAGATGAGGTATTACTGAAATCAAAAGGAATTCGGTAAATGTAAACCCATATAGTACAATTTACATGTTTCTGGGTATAATGTGACATTTCATTTCTGGCACTAGAAAAGCTTGTCTTCTCGTTGCTTAAGGACTGATGTATATAAATTACGTTTGTCTGGGGGTAATGGGTGTGTGGTGTGTGTGTATGTGTGCATGTGGATACTGCCAAATTTTCATGCTGAATTGATGATCACATTTTGCAACCTCTCGTGTTGTTCTTTCTTTTCTATCATTGCCATTATTTCCTGCTGATGTTGTTCAACCTTTTTTTTTAACTGGCTGGCCCAATAGAAAATATTATATTATACTCAAGGAAAGCAAAGCATTCCAATGATGGAGTGAAAGATTTATGTTAAATTTTATCTCCAAGGAAAGGAACTCAGATTGGTCTCTGAAGAGCATCATACCTTAGTCAAGTCAGAGCTGGTGCAAAATTTAGAAAGCTAGAAAGTCAACTAAGTGGAAAAATCCTCTAGTTGATTCTCTAATTAAATGTTCACAGTGGGATATGTAAAGATAAAAAATCTCTTAGTTAATTTTATTATCAGACTTTGAACTTGAAAGACAGTATCTCATAGAAGTCTGTTCTCCCTGAAGAGTTTGAGACAAGCAATGATATAATGATAATCAAGCTAACAGAACTGTGAAGCCAGCTCCCCAGAGTTCTCATGGCAGAAATTTCAGGGATAATAACTATTTAAATATTTCTGTAAGGGTTTTTATTCACATAAAAGCAAACATTAGATTTATAAGTTCATTTTCTCCGTTTCTGTGAGTATTCTGTTCATGAGAGGGAAAGTGAATGAACTAACAATTTGCATAGAGATTATACAACATATTTTCCTGTTTTATTTTTGTTTACTCTTAGGTTTTACTTCCCCTTATTAATTCTTTTCTTCTCCCACCTCTTCCACTCTTTTCATCATTTAATGATAAAAATAGATTGTAAACATTGTGTGTAATATAAGTCAATTAACTTCTCAAAAGTTGGCATGCAAAAATTACCAGTTGTTAAGAAAATAGGAAAACAAAAATGAAAACAGCCAATTTAGTTTCAGAATTAGCATCTGGTTGGGATATTGTTCTAATAAAGGTTTAATAGTTAGATGCTTTTCTTACATATTTTTGATGAAATTTCTGTTTCCCAGAGTCTCACTGACCATCCAGTGTTCATTTAGTTGTGATAGGAAAGTGTTACTGTGTTGTTTGTCATATCACTTTATAAAATGCTTAAAGTTGTAAAATAATCCCAATATAAAATTGATTAATTCAGATGGAAATAGCCTAGAACTATTTTTGCTTGTTGCAACTCTTCTGACAGATAGTGTGTCTCTGACACCTTAGAACACTGTTTAATTCTAACCTTAATTTAATAATTCCTTACTAAAGCCCTAAAATGGTAGAAATAAAACTTTTACAAGTGTGCTTTGAACATAGCAGCAAAATCTTCCGGTTCCAAATATATATAATTTCACTGGCATAGCTATTTTATATGTTTTGCTGCAGAATAGTGCTGTTTTTGATTGTGGTGATGAAGCAGAGGTCTGATAGTGGTAACTGGATCTTCCTCCCTTCTCCACAAAAAGTTTCTGGCCCATGAGTTGTACAAAGGGAAAATGGAACTGTGTGTCCCTAATAAAAAATCTTTGTATAAAACTCAAAGGCATGTGTCCATCTCATGATTGGAAGTCCTAACTCTGCTTAAACTCCAAGAGTCACATTTTGGTTAATGAAGCATTTACTTCTTAGGAAACTTCTATTCTCCAGAAATGCTGCTAGCTGTTTTGGTATTTAACAGGTGTCATGGGGGAATATGAGCCAAAGATTGAAGTGCGTTTTCCTGAAACAATACAAGCTGCAAAGGATTCATCTGTAAAACTGGAATGCTTTGCCCTTGGAAAGTAAGGTTGTTTTTTATGGTTGTTTTAATTTTTTAAAATATTTTTCTTATTCCAACGTTGCTCTAAGAAAAAATTGCCAACAGATATCAATGGCTGGGCATAGTGGGACTTTCTGATTGGAATTTAAACAACAACAAGATATTTCATTCTCTGAAAGTGATTGGGCCTGTGGATAGAGCTTGAATACATTGTGCCCCACACAATACACTCACAGTCAGAAAGAATGTGCACTTTTAAAAAATGATGAAAAAGTCATTGAACATTTGACATACGCTTCACTCTTCTCTGACACCTAGAAATGTATTCCCTGGAGTGTTTCCGTGCTTAATTATTCAGCAATTCTTATAAACAAAACATCTGCATGCTTTCTTCCAAAATAAGACTAATTAACATTCATTGTTCACAATGGATAATTAGAATTGAGCCCAACCTGCTCTAGGTAGTTTGTTTTATTCCGATAAATGTGCATTTGCAACAGGTTTGGATGCCTTTAAGCCATCAAAATATCTAAACATTTGGCAAAGAACATTAAGTAAATTCCTTTGCTTTTCATGGTATTCAAATCTTATTTCAGTGCCTGTAAACAACAGTAAACACCAGGAAAAGGGACTGGTGGATTAGTCCCATCAAACATTAGTGTACACATGAGTTACCTTGGTACAGTTAAATTCAGATTACTGCCTACTGCCTAGGGTAACGCTTGATTTAGAAACCCCCAGCTCATAGCTATTTTCTCATCCTTAGAATATATTCTAACTAATATGAGAGTAATTTCTGAATGTGAGTAGCAAGGGATTATCTTTAACCCAAAGGCTATTTATAATGTGACCATCAGAGTAGTAACATACAGATTGACTTTCCAGACACATAAAATCATCTTTACTAGTATTAGTCTTTTATTAAGTGTGCTAAGAACATATATTGGCTGTCCACTCTTGGTTTCTTTTCATTAAATGGCATTGCATACAGCTGTGAATTAGATTTCTCATATAATTCATTTCTTATAAAATAAAACAATCATAGCTTATTTTCATATATCTATGGTCTCAGTAAATACCTATTGCTTGTTAATAATTTTTGATGAAGTAATACATAAATAATTTTTGATTGTATGACTCTTGAAACATGATGACTTCTACCACTCTAAACTTTCTCAAAATCATAGTGACACCAATCATCCAAAGTAGGTCAATAATATCATGAGTATTATTTTAAAAAGAAGACCAATGGAATAACATCTAAGAAAAGAATATTATTCTAGCATATTTGTTATAGAGAAATATTTATTAATTAAAAAAAAACATACCACAATAACAAAACCATGAAACTGCTTGAGGAAATTCCTGAGTGGTCTGTTAGAAATAGTTTCATTTCTCAGCCCCTATAGCAAAACATTCATAAGAGAGCATCTATGTCTCTTAAAATCTTGCAGAATGATATTTTTCATTATGCATGTGAAAGTGACTCTTAGAGTGAATAAGTAACTATCCAGTTTTCAAAATTAGGAATATTTAAAGAAATAGTAAGGTGGATGCTTTTGAAATAATTAAGGGCAAATTTAATTCCCAATTATCTCAAGAGTTATGTTATCATTAGCATATGTTTATATCTTCTGTGAATTTCTTTATTCTCATCCAACAGGAATTGTAAGCATCCTTGCCTAGAATGTTGGCAGGGGAAGTAAAAATGGGTAATACATATAAAATATTTAGCTCAGTACCGTCACTTAACCTGTAATGTTCTCTGAGTTATTTTAAAGCCACAGTGTGAAATTCATTCCAATTTGAATAACCAATATTGCAGTGAGTGGAAGGGTTCCAACTACAATATGAGTATAAGAGTGTCTGTTATCCTCTCTCTCCAGTGCATTAGTTTCTCTGGCTTGCTGTCTATGAGACTATAGAAGGAAGTAATCAGAGTCAGTCCTGGAGAAATAAAGAGGAAAAGAATGGAGGCAACTTGTTTGCCATGATGTTTGGATTGGTCATTTCATTTTGTGTTTTTCTGTAGTGTTCATATAGATTGAAAATTTAAAACTTGGAAATATGTTATTTCATGTAAATTATTGCCATGATCACCCTTCCCTTCTTCTTTTCAACCTTCTCCTTCCTCCCCTTGTCTCATCTCCTTCCCCATATCTTCTCTCCTAAGTTCTCTGTCTCTTTCTTACCCCCATTTCACACACACACACACCCCACATACACACACCCACTTTATCTCCTCCCCTTTATTACAGTCTCTCCATCTCATAAATAAATTGTACATAATAAATAATGTTATCTGTATTCTTAGGTAATGTTTCAACTCAAAATAATGCTAAAGGTCTGGGTCTCCTTTCAGACTAGTTCAGACTAGTAGGTTTTTTTTGTTGTTGTTGGAAATTAGGAGATGTAAGAATAGATTAAGATATAGGCAAGAACTGTTGACCCTGTCTCTTAACTTCATTTGATGGCATGATTGTGAACTGTCAGAGTTTCGTGTTAGAAAGAACATGAGCAGCATGTGGGAGAAGTGACTTCCACTCAATGAAAGTAAAATTTTTGAACATGAGTCCCATGGAACAAGTTAAAAATAAATAATATTTCATTTATATTTTTACTATGATTAGAGAAAAAAATATGTTTAAAACTAAGACCTTACACAAGATATAAAATTCATATTCTTAAAAATAACCAGAAAGTACCTAACTGATATTTTTTTACTGTTCTTTTTTTTTTATTGTTAAAAGCAAAATTTACATTTACTCCCCTTGTTCCCGGCCCTCCCGCTCCCCCACTACCCCACCGCCCTCCCCCTGCTTCCTTAAGATGGTGCAGGATACCATGTCCTATGGGAAGACCAAGGCCCTCCCCCCTCCATCTCAGTCTAAGAAGATGTGCATTCATATAGAATAGGTTCCCAAATAGTCAATACATGCAGAAGAGATAGGTCCCAGTGCCATTATCGTTGGCTTCTCAGTCAGTCCCCACTGGCAGTCACATTCATAGAGTCCAGTTAGGTCATTTGCTCATTCAGTCTTGGTCCAGCTGGATTTGATGAGCTCCCAATAGATCCAGCACACTGTCTCTGTTGGTGGGCCAGTCCCTCATGGTCCTGACTTCCTTTCTCATTTTCTCCCTCCTTCTGCTCTTCCACTGGACCTTGGTAGCTCGATCCCTTGTTCTGATGTGAATGTGGGTCTCTGGCTCTATCTCCATCCGTCATGCAAAATTTCTATGGTGACGATTAGGATATTCAACAAAGTAACTATGGGACAAGTTCAGTTCAGGCACCCACTCCTCTGCTGCCCAAGTACCTAGCTGGGACCTCCCTATGAATGCCTGGGATCCCCTCAAGAGACAAGTCCTTTGTAAATCTTAAAAAGACTCCCGTTAATGTAGATATCTTATTCCCTTCCCAAATAACCATCCTTCCTGCATCTCCACCCTCCCCCAACACAGGATCTCCGCGGTTCTTCCTTTCTCCCTTCTTTTGTCTTAATGACTCTTTCACCTACCCCCTCCCCCAATCCCAACCCCCACCCCCATCCCCACACCCGTGCTTCCAACTTTTGTCTGAAGATCTTGTTTGCTTCCGACTTCCAGGAAAATCTTTATATGTTTTTCTTTGGGTTCACCTTGCTATTTGGCTTGTGCAGGCTTGTGAGCTGTAAGCTTAATGTCCTAACTGATTTTATAAAAAATAAACTATCAGCATTTAACTTAGTACACTTGAATCAGAAAATATTTTTATTATAAATACTATAAATAGATTTATATGGAAAGAAAATGTTGCTGATTGAGAAATTAGGTTTATTTTTAAGCTTATATGAAAAAACTATTTCACATGAAACAATATTAAATAAAAACTAAAAAGATGGTGAAGATTTCTCAAGTGTACTTCTTAGAAGTACATTATGACAAAATCAGTTCTATAAAGTACACTTTCTCAAATTGTATTTGATATTATTACTCAACACTAAGAATATATTTATTCAACTACCATTAATACTGAATTGAAGTACCATGGGATTGAAACTAAAAGTCCAAAACATCCTCTAAGGTAAAGAATAATTTAAAATGCCCTGGATGAAAAGCTTACATTTTATATATTGAAATATTAATGCACATTCAACTTTTTGAAATATGAAATTGTTGATTATACTTTGGAAAAACATTAAAATGTGAGTTACCAACAAAAGGGTTTTGTATCTGCTTGCCAAAAATAATTGTTGGTATTTTGTGAATTTTGACATTTACCAAATAATATTCTCTTTTAAATTTATAGGGACAAAATTAACATATAAAAATAGTTTATTTGCTAAAGGGTATTTTGTTATAATATCTAAACTTACATAATTATCTATTGTATAATTAATAATCTGAAAGTAAAATCAACTTTCTTAGCTTTTAAATTAGAATTTTATAATTATATATAGTGTCATTTTTTCATAAACTCTTTATAACCAAGCCTTTTAAAAGTAGTCCACAAGGCAATGAGAAAACTTAGTTGGCTCAGGTAGGAATGAATTCAATTATTTTTTACTGGAGTTGCGCAGTGCAGGCTCAAGGCCGTGTGCATGAGAGAGACACAGAAATGAGAGACAAGCAGAGATGGAGAGAGAATCAATAGCTGGAAAATCTTAGAAAATATTTTATTTTGTAGGAAAAGATAGTTCCTGAAGGGTCTGTGTGTGTGTGTGCGAGTGCGTGTGTGCATGTGTGTGCATGCACACACATATATTTGCAGTGTTTATGGAAATCCAGGTGCACTTACATATATATAAAACGCCATCCACATTCTAGAAATATTTTCCCTTCCTTTGTCTTGTTTGGTGTTCTGTCCACCTGGAGACACACAGTTTGGAATCTGTCACTAAGTTAAAAAATCATTTAGATATTATTTCAAAATATTCCTTTTTATGTCATACTTCAGCCTTCTCATAACATATCTTTTAGACCATTAGTCATTGCCCACATTTTTATATTATGACACATTTTCTGTTCTGTTCTTTTTGCATTTCAACTTGGGAAATGCCTCTACTACTGCTCCTTCTCATTCATTTCACCTACCCATCATACATCTTCCACCCACATCTGACCCACCAGGCATTTTCTTCCTTAGCATTAATATATTTTATGTCCAGACTCTTCTTTTGGATTGTTCCAAAGGGTTTTTCCACCATTTCCTGCATGAGGTTGACATCTTCTGTTATGTCTCTTTGCATTTTAGTCATAGTGATTCCAGATTACTGTTGTTAATGCGGTTAGATTTGAAAATGACAATTTCATACCAAAATGTTCTGTCTAATAATTTTAAAATCTTTATCAGTTTTGAGTTTTGGTCATCTAAATTGGTATTTAACTCTATGGGTTGCATTTTTAGTGTAATATGTATGTTTTGTTTAACTAAGATATGATATGTCCGCAGAAAGGGACTATATAGCAGTGTTTTTGAAGTGTGAATTTTATATTTGTTTTACAATAATTTGGACTTGCTGATGTCTTGTTGTAGATTTGTTGTCAGTACCTAAATTAGTCTCTCCTGTTTTTGTCTCTATTTCCTTTACTGTCTCCTAATTAGTTTCTTACTAGACTATGATTTGCAGTGATTTCAACAATATTCCTGATAGCTCTATGAACTTCAGTCCTTGTTTACTAAATTTAGCATCTTGACACTTATATGACTGTTCATTTGTTTGTTTATTTATTTTTGTTGTTGGCCTAATCAGTCATTAACTGTTCTAATTGGAGAAGTAATTATTTTAGGTTAATATTTAACATCATAAATAAAATTTTTGAATGTAAGATTGTAATATCCAGCTTCAATCTGTACACAGTTTATTTCATTGGGTCTGCTTTTGATTTTATGTTTTCATATTATAATTTCTATAAGTAACTACATTGAGAGGAAGAGGAAAATTACAGAAATATAGCATGGTTCTATGTCTCCATGAATTTGTAAACAAATTCTGACATATTACTTCAGGTAGATAAAATGCAAAAACATGGGAGTATGACAGTAAACAGTAGATATAAACAAGGCATACTTGGATTTTATAGCTATGAATTCAATAAACCCTGTTATGGAGCTGTATAGAAAATAATAAAGTGGGGAAGATTCCCAACCTGATCAAAATAAGGCTGCAGGCAAAGCAGAGAACAAAAGTTTATGGAATGTCACAGGTTCATAAGTTCTCGGATTCTGCAAAAAATGATTAAACAGAAGGTCTTCATGTAACACAGGAAGCAGACACTAGTGTGTCTAAAACTATTACCTCTATACTGAAGATGAATCGTCTCAGATGTTTTGTAACCAAATCTTATTGGGCAGGGTATGCATAATATGAAGAATTCTGTATTTCCAAATTCCAAATCTTTTATTTTTCTACACTGTCTAAAGCAGCAACCACCCTGAGAAGCAGTGTGGAACCAAGAAATCAAATTTCACTTGAAATTAGATTCATGAACAAAGACCTACTTGAGGGGAAAGTTCAACCCAGCTTCAGACAGTGGCTAAAGATAAATAGATTTGTGAAGTTGCAACCCAAACTCTGATAAGAAGACAGATACCAGCTGTGCGTAAATCTAAATTATGGTGCTAAGATGGAGATCTTTGTGGTGAAGAAACTTAGGATCACTCAGATCCGGGCCTGTCCCTTGCCAATGAAGATTCATTTTTTTTCCGTCAGACTGGTAAACCCAGAATCAAAGACATTGAGTGAAAAGCGGTGTCTGCTTGGGAACGTGCCATGCTGTACTTCCACAGTGGGAACACCACTTACACTAGGGGGCTTGTCTTGGGGTTCTTGGGCTCAAGCTGTTTGGAAAAGTTTGAAAGCTGTTCATGTATTCCTTGTTTTCACACAGTCACATGTGAAAAAACACTGATGAGAGTTCAGCCCACCACGTTGTTAATAAAATCAACACCTAACTCAACCTGTAAGCATCTCCTTCTGGTCATTAATGTGTTTGCTTTCAGAAAAGTACTCCACACCGAGTAAAAGGAAGAGGACATTATTGGGCATTGAATATTTCCACTCCTTTGTCCTCAGATGAAGAAATAATGACCATTCTAAAATTTTTCTGTATTAATAGGCAAGAGCTGGGCTATGTCCCGCCTCCGCCCAACTCCCAGCTGCCAGCTAGCTTACATTCGAAATAACCACATGAAAATTGTATTCATATAAATTACTGCCTGGCCCATTATCTCTAGCCTTTTCTTGGCTAACTCTTACATCTTAAACTAACACATTTCTGATAATATGTATTGCCACATGACTGTGGCTTACCGGCATGATGCTCATCAGTGTCCATCTCGGGCCAAAGCATCATGGCGTCTGCAGTGCCTCCTCTCTCACTACCTTCAGTTCTGTCTACTCTGCCCACATAAGGGCTGTGTCCTAACCTACAGGCCAGGCAGTCTCTTCATTTAACCAATGAAAGCAGAGAAATAAAGATGAACCCTCGTACAGAACTTCCCCTTTTTCTGTTTAACCTAGTAAAATTACATATAACAAAACAGTTATCAAGCAAGAATTA
>JAQHUG010000007.1:2023751-2034625 GCA_028555095.1 Dicrostonyx torquatus
TCAGTGAGATCTCACTAGCTAAGTCAGCTAATTCTGTGGTATCACTATCATGGTCTTGACCCTTTTGCTAATATTATGTCTCCTCCCTTTCTTTCACTTGTCTCTGGTAGCTTCGCCCAATGCTTTACTGTAGATCTCTGTATCTGCTTCCATTAGTTGCTGATTGAAGGTTCTATGATGGCATTTAAGATATCAGTAATAGAACATTATGAAATAAAAATTTTGAAACAAAATGAAGGTAAGATAAAGTAACTGCCAAGATTATCATTACTGACAGGGATAAAAGGGGCTATTGTCTTCAGACAAAAATTTCATCTGATCTTTTAAAAAGATTTGTGTGTTTGTGTGCCTGAGTTTATTATATATACCATGTTCAAGCATGCAAGGTAACTAGGATTTCAGAAGACAATGTCAAATCTTTAGCATAATGAATTACAGGATTTAAAGCAGTGGGTATGTTTGATGGGAACTTAACACTGCAAGGGCAAGCAGTGCTATTAAGCACAAAACCATAATTCCACACTGAATGTGTGTGCAAGAGAACATGATATACCTCTAGAGAAGAAGTGTAACTCATAGCGTCATATACATTTTACATGTGCTATTTTATTGCATGGGACGGTCCCATTGAATATCCATGGTTACTACTAATTAACCAATTGTAAATTTTGAAGTTCAGCATTTGTGGGTGAGTAATGCATCCATAACATCTCCTTCCTAAGGAAAACCTAGTGTTGGTACCTTTATAATATCAAAACAAATACCAGTCTAGGTGGGTCATAAATTCTAGAAAAGTATTTCTCCAATATCTAAGAGAATGGTATGCCCAACATCAATACAAATGGATGATTCTATGTCCATTGAAGACCAATTTATTGTTTCTTAGATGGTCATTCAAACTGCTGTCTTGTGCAGTGAAAGACCACGAATTGCATTAGTGAGGGCTCCATCCTCATGGTTAATTCAACTCTCAAAATCCTCACTCCCTCAACCAAGATCTTAGGTAATAGAAAATCAGTATAAGCACACACACACACACACACACACACACACACACACACACACACACACACTTTTCCAAAGCAAACCCAAAAGAGTAAACAGAATCATGACAATATTTTAAAAACTCAGGAACCCCTTATCCCTTTTTTAAAAAGAGAGTGACATTGCTCTTTATGGAAATCAGAAATTGATCTACATTATGTCCCCAAAGGAAGTCTTACATTCCGAGCTCTTTGTGTGAAATTTTCAAGTTGGGAAAATGAAAGCAGCTAGCTGAACAACTTTAAATTTTAACAAAGACCTTCTTCAATGATTTTTGCTTTACTGCTCCACTATCTGAAAATGGTCACTGACAGGATTTTCTAAAATTAGGTTTAAGTTAAGAATAATCCCAAACACAAGCATTTTAGGAAACTGGTTGTCTGTACCAGTCTCTAGTTGAAATATCGGAATGGCATGGATTTAAGCTGCGGATAATTAAGTTTAAGAAAACCTGGAGAAATATAAGCTTTTTCAAATGGCTCTAGTAATGAAAATTCTATTTATGGGCTAAAAAATATTGAATGGAAGCATAGTTCCTACTAGCCTGTGGAAAGCTTTAATTTAGCTTGCAATTCAGGTTAAAGTAGGCCAGATGGTTAACAAATGCATTCTCTATCTTTGGATAAAATTAATAGGATGCTTACTCTGAAAAAGTATAACTATGTGAGAGAATGGAATAGAAAGTCCTCATTTCTGGTACTGCTTATTTAAGAAGCACAAAGAGAGAGCAAAGGAAAGGGAAGAAGAAAAGAAGGCCTTGCTTTTATATCTGTGGCATTTTAGAACTGTGAAAACTTACATTATAGGCAAATGGTTTATAAAATAGAAATATAGCAAGAAAGAGCATTAACAATGGTCATTTTGAAACACAAGGTGGAAAAAATCCCTCATCTAAGATGCAAGGAAATATTGGAAGACAAAATAGCTTCTAGTTGCCTTTCTTTATTATTAAGATTTTCATTGTAGATTGAATTATTTTAAAATCATGTGAAGAAGTGGGGAAGGGTGCAAATAAAAGGGGAATGTTTTCATAAATTACAATTCATGTAGATAGAGTGGTAAATAGCAACATGAATAGCTTGAATCCTTATAATTCCAGTCTAATACTAATCTCCATTATGAGGACCACTCAAAGTTCCCTGTAGCTCCAAGGTATTTTCAGAGAGATTAAATGTTAAGTTTTGCATTTTTATTGATAGTGAAATGTTTCAGCATATAAAGGAACCTGCTCCAAGCCTCATGACCTGAGTTCAATCCCCAGGATTCACACATGGTAAGAGATCATACTCCTTCAATCTATTTGGTCTTTCTTCCACACAATTGTGATGGCATACACCCCAATATACACCCTTGTACATAAAATAAAATGTAAACACGTAATAAAAAGATTTTTAAAAAATCTACTTTGGTTAGAATAAGTGAGCTACCAGTGAATACGGCAGGACTAGTGTCATCAACATAATTAAACCAGGTAGAATCTAAAGGAATGGCTGAACCTACAGAAGAACGGAAGAGTCAGTTGTGCTTGTAATTGAAAGGGTGGCAACTGAAAAGGATTAGAGGGTGGATCACAATTAATTAGCCTCTCCTGGAACTTCAAGTCAAGGAAAATTGGCAGATAATAATTTAGTAGAAATTATCTGTCTAAACGTGAGTACCATTCTGAACAGGTAATTAGCATTGTTAGAAACACCCAGCTGAGGATTTAACTCACTTGACATATGGAAGCCACCTGTCACAGTGCCTGGTACATAGTAATTACTCAATTAATGATTATTATTAATCTTTACTTTTAATGCCCAGCTCTTAAACACAGTGTTTCTTTTCTTTGATGAACATTGTTGAATTTCTTTTCTACCTACAACAATGGACTCTTGATACTGAAACAGACTTTTTAAAAGGATCTTCAAATTAAAATATGCCTTCACCTGAATCTCTGCACTTGGTAGCAAGGCATGAACATGACCCAATAAGATCAGGATTATTGTTTCTTCATTAAGGGGAGAAAGTCAGGAATGTACTTTGAGGGATGGTTACAATGACTTCAGTCATGTTTTGGAAGTCTGAAATCAGAAAATGGAGGATTTATAAAGTATTGAGTTTCAAATGCCTCATCACATGGACTCTTAAACAAAGAGAAGAAGCACACACACACACACACACACATACACACACACACACGCACACACACACACACACCTACACACACATATGAGAGACAGAGATGCCTAATGGAAACTCTTACTTTTGACATGACAAAACTAATATTCAGCTATTTAATTATATATTGATATTCAAATATAAGACTTAACATATATTATAAGGTGTATTTAATACACATATGACTCTTTTGATCTTCACAATAGGACTATATGCTACATATAATTATTCATTGTCATCTGTAAATAAATAAATGTTTCACAAAATCCAGTGCTTTTTCAATATACCATAAAATATAGCTAAATGTGGAATTTACATTCCACTCTACATCACATGAATAACAGACAACTGTATACAATCATTATTATTTGAACAGGATGGCGTATTATAGAAAAATAACTTACAATAAATTTTAAATATCACTATTCATGTTTCTGGTTTTGATGTCCACTGTCTATTTTAGAAGCTGTAAAAACCAAAATAGTTATATAGTGTCATGAAAGAATTGCAGGACAAGATGTAAACATTAGGAAAATATTTTTTCAATAATTAGCATTTTATATTTGTTCTCTGATTCTATATCAAGTAATATCAATGCTATCCAGGAGGACCATAATATCTGAAAGAATCAAAACATTTATTTAGTAGCTAGAAAATCTTTTTGCTCCTTCTCCAACTAGTTTATTAAAGTGAAAATTTGAAAAATAAAGTATTATTTTTGGTGGTTTTGTTGTTGTGATGATTGGAAAATATTAGACTCTAAAGTGTAAACACTAACATATAGTTGGGTGGTGGTGTCACACGCCTTTAATCCCAGTTCTCAAGAGGCAGAGGAAGATGGATCTTTGGGAGTTCAAGGCCAGCTTAGTCAAGAGCTAGTTCCAGGACAGCTAGGACTGTTACACAGAGAAACTCTGTCTTTAGAAACAAACAACCAAACAAGCAAATGAACTAACCTACAACTCATTTGAACTCAGGTTTTAAGAGTCTATTTAATCTTTACTGGCAGACATAAGAAAATGCCCCAAATGGGTCAAAGACAAGAGGGAGATGCAATAACAAAGTAAATTGTTCAAAGAGAATGTGGATTTATGTTCTTTATTGAGACTTGTGGATTTGTTTGTTTCTTTGCTCATTTGTATGCTGTTCTAGAAATGTGTGAAGAATTTAGAAATGTTTCTTCATGTTAGTTTTGATTTTCACAGATGATTTGTCTATTTGATTGTGGACTGTTGATTAAAATCTTAAAATTTCATCTTCTTGGACTGAAACTTGTAGTTAAACACTCATTGGAAGCAATGCCCTCTTCTAGAGTTCCCCAAAAATTAATGTCGGCATCAAGGGAGGTATCTTTCATTATTTTGCCCTAGTTCTCACCAACTTATAATGGGAATGTAAACAGTGTTCCCCATCCTAAATTTACACATTGAGATGCCAATTCAATTTATACCAAATAAAGAAAGGGGAGATTTTTTAAAATTTAAATTAGGAGACATAGAAAGAGGGACCTCCTACTTGCTAGAAAAGCACATAACCACTGTTTCATAAATAGTCTTTGACTTTTTTAAAGATAAAGCCTAATTGAAATTTTTAGACTGTTTTTCAACTCAAATTTTATCCCAAATAGGCCTTAAACTCCTGGTCCACCTGCTGCAGCCTCCTGAGCAGCACAGATAGTAGCCATTAGGACCAAGTTTCTTAAAGAAAATAAAACTGGGGGCAAAAGCTTACCATTCTCTGGAGATATGGAATCAATGACTCTGTTTGTTTTTTCCTCAGAGTAGAAAATTTGAAAAACAGAATGCCATCTATTCCAGCTATAGTGGCATATACATGGGAAGCACAGGCAGGCAGATCTCTGAGTTTAAATAACAAATTTCAGGGCAGCCATAAAAACCCTAACCCAAAAACATGAAACACATACAAGACTATTATGTCTTAAAATCTTTTCTGTTACTAAATGTATGGAGAAATAGTTATTTTCCAAAATACAAGTGAAATAAGAAAAATAAAAGCTTTTGTTTTTCCCTTTTAACCAGAAAATTATCCCATCTCTGCCCATACTCATTTTTTCCCAACATTTCTTGCTTTTGCCTCTTAGTTTGGTGTAATTTTGATTGGCTAGGACAGCAAGTTCTTAAAATACATTTCTCAATGCATGGCTTTGCACAAGGGTTCTACTGCTTGTTTTTTACGTCATTGCTGTTTAATTTTACAGACTTCCATTTCTGTGCAAATGTAGCATCTATATTAGAACCACCATTCTGAGACATATATAAGGATTCCTTGCAGTTGGTATTTCAACTGAAGCAGCACATGAATAGAATGTACAGAGATTCTAATTATCTGTTTATCTAGGAGGTCTAGTTTGAAAGGATGGTATTCTGAAAGTGACTGTGAGAAGATTTATTAGGAAGTAGCCTTAAGAAGAGGAGAAACTGAGGCAGAGAAAGCAAGTCAAAAGAGCAGATTCAATACCGAAGCAAGCCAAGTTCAAAATCTGCTTCAGTTAACTAAATGAGGTCTGGAGAGAATGGAATCACACCCAGTGTTGTTCTGTAGTTAAAGACATGGCAGTTGGTGTGATATATTAAGAACTCTTCTTAGGACTATGGATGTTTCTACATTCCTTCAGTTTTCAATGCAACTCTATTTCTCTAAAGTAGTTTGGCAGCAGTTGACAAGACAATGCTATAACTGTTGGTGTTATACATGGGGATCTGTGGGGCATGATAGCAGAAGGAGTAGGCGTGGGGAACTGACAGACACCTGATGCTCTCTTGCTACACTGCACCTAATGGAAATCTGCATCTGTATAATCACTTCTTTTCTACCATTTTAAAACACTTATTCAGTGAAAATCCAAGGTAGTCTCTGAGGTTTTTGTCCATGGGAAACTCAGAATAGATGGAATTAGTTGAGCTCGCTTTGTTTGACACCACATGGTAGGACCACTGAAAATAGAGATACGATTTTTGAAATCATAGCTAATTAGGTTTCAATGTGTGGCTATCGCCATACAAGTGTTTCTTGAAATTAAGGATAACATCAGTAGCAGAGATAAACCCCTACTTCTGACTGTTAGCTGTAAAGGAAGGTCAATGAAATAATATATTTATATTGTAATTATATACAGTATCTAGCAAAGACTTTATTTCTTTTAAAGTTTAGCCATTTGATATATTATAATGATTATGTTTTCTGTCATTTTCCATGCATTTAAACATTTAGTAATCTGAAAATTTGACGTATATCTTCACAAAAAATGTAAATCAAAAGATAAACTATGAAAAAAATATTCGAAATTTGATCTTTTTATCTGAATGTCTTAGGCTATAAGTTTCTTTTGGATAATTTTGTGTGTTTTTGTCATAAACTTCAGATTTTGAATTCTGAACACATAATGAAGGACATTGAATACATACACATCTCAAATTCTCTATTGTCAGAGAAAAATTATAACACAGATTATAAATGAATAATCATCATGGAAAAGTCATGGAATTATTAGTAGCATATTAGTATATTAGACTTGACAAACATAAATGGCATTTGTTTCACAACCACCCAAAGACATTACTGTGCTTACACAGACAATGTTTGTATATTTGTAGTTTGAAATGTTTTACACATAGGGACTCTCTTTCCAACTAAATACATTTCTTTCCTTACAGAACTTCATTTTCTTTTATTAAGACCTTGATAAAATGAGTGATAAGAAAACCAGTAACCTAGGTTAATTGTTGTCTGAATATGTCAATTTACTAAAATGTTAACCTAAAGTTGTAGCAAATGGCATTTCAAAAGAAAAAAACTAAATATGGGATATTTTGTGTTGAATAAATTCAAATTATAACTGGAAACTATACATTAATTCTGAGAAAAAGTGATAACTCAAGCATTGATTTGGAACATGTTTTCTGATCATTGTGTGAAAACCCACAAGTTTAGCTTGTATTTGTCATTGATATATGAAGCAGGACAATCATACTGTTCAGCCAGTAAGAATTCCTAAAGTTTCCCCAGGGTAGTGGCTGTCTTCCAAGCTTCTGTAGAGCTATCACTCATTTTCTCCACTTATTTGCTGCTCAGACTCTATAGATCTTCATCTGTCAGCTATACTGCTGCTGATTGGATGCATCTCCAACATTACTCTTGGTGATTTAAAGAAACCTCACATCTTACACAAGGCTGATAAATGGACTTTGCCAAAGGACTTACTAATATCATTGTCAGTATCAATCTGAAACACTAGAGTAGAGATATCTAAGTCATCTGAAAAATCTATGAGGGAATAAACCATGATATTAATCATTAATTAAGCTTAATGATAGTAAAGAAGAGAAGCTTACATAAATACCCCGGAGTTTCATATCACAAATCATGAGTGTTAGTGTACTTTTTCTTCCTGTGACTTCTTATAGCTGTGTTGCCTCCACTAACAGGGATTTAAACTCATCAATTGTTGTTTTAAACAGTTTCATATAATTTTTCTTATTTTTAAAATAACCATATTAGACTATGCTATTAAATTCCTATAGGTAGGAAATAAATATTTTCTATTAAGACACAGAGATAATGTAAATCTGTTTTTATTTTATTGCTAATTAATAGTATACAAGTTACAAACAAGAGGAAATGAAGATTGGGTTTCAAATTTCTACAGGGTTTTTTTATGTTACCTCATATCCTTGACAATAAAACTCACCTATCATTCATATTTTGTTTTTAAAAACTAATTTAGCTATAGAAGAACCTGTTATCTTTAAATTATAATCTCTAAATATGTGTAGAATCTACCCTAGTCTTACTTGTTAAATTCTCAAAGGACCAACACATTTCCATTGATCAAATTTTGTTACTATCTCTGCATCCTATTTCTTTCCTCTCAGTTGTTACAATTCACAAATGAATTTATTTTTACACTCTGATTATAATGTTTCTCTATTAAAATAAAAACAATGCAAGGACAGAAGGCATGTATATTCTAACAGTAATATGTTTCCCAAGGATAGCACAATGCCGTGTAAATGGCAGGTGATTAAGTAGATCTTAAATAGATGGCTGAAAGAATGAGTGGTGAATGACTGTGTGATCTGAAAACTAATCACACTTTAATACATTGGATTGCCTTACTTGAGAGTGATTTTTCAAGGCTTCTCTTATTTTATCCTGCTGTCACATTGACAACCATCGTCTATTCTAATGAGGTGTAACTGTTTAGTCCAGTCCCTGATATTAGTTGGAGGAGGTTGGATGGAAGCCCGATGCCAGGGAAAGTCAAGTACAGCAAATCCCAAGCTATCCTTGAAATCCCCAAGTTTCAACAAGAGGATGAAGGCTTCTATGAATGCATCGCAGGTAACCTTCGAGGAAGAAACCTTGCAAAAGGTCAACTCATTTTTTATGGTGAGTAAATAGAATTACAAAATGTGTGAGTTTTTACCATGCTTCAGAGCAAATAGGAGAAGTCATTAATATATTGTGGACATATATCATGAGAAAAATTGGAAAGGCACATTTCCAGTTGAGTGATTAGTTCTGTGATTGACAGGTGCGATAATTGTTTTTAAAAATTGGTATCTTATTAGAGAAGGTGCTTGTTGCACAAGTATTAGGACCTGAATTCAAATCTCCACAAAACACATAAAAAGATGTACCGGGGATTACATGCATGCAATTCCCTGTCTGAGAAGACTAATCAATAGTCTATCTGAGGAGATTTTACCAGTTTAGCCAATCAATGAGCTCGAACTTCAGAGAAAATTACTGCATCAAAAATAAGATAGAGCATTTGATGATGATACCCACTCAACATCCATCTCTGCACTCCATATATGTATGTATGAACATGCACAAGCATAGACATATGGTCATATGCATACAGAACCCACACAGAGACACACAATAACATAAATTCCAACACAGTCTATGTATAACATTGTTTATTAGAGTTGACTGAAGAATGTCAGCAATTTCATGTTAACGACATTGAAGTTTGTCACAGAGGTTTTCATGACTAAAATACACTTCTCATAGAATATTCAGTAGTAGCCTATGGCAATATTAATTAATATTCCCAATAGGATTTACAAGCAACGGAAAAAGTGAATAGAAAAATAGACTGAATGGCAAAATATATTTTATTCCTTATACATTTTTAGTACTTGTCTGCGCATATAAAGATAAAAGAAAAATCAGTTCATTGCCTTATGATACACCTTTGCCCTAGTTTCTAGAATATCGTTTGAGCTAAAGATACTTTGTGATATAATAAATATGTATATCATCCAAATATTATCTATATATCTTATTTCATACAAACCAAAATAAGAATTCTTTGAACTTTTCTATGTTTGTTATTTTATATGGATTTTTTTTTCTGTGCACCACATTCATGCCTGTTGCCTAGGACACCAAAAGAAGGTGTTTCATTCTGCACTGTCATATAGGTGGTGAGACTCAAACATGAGTCTTCTGGAAGACTAGCCAATACTCTTAATTACTGAGTTATCTTCTGAGCACCACTAAACCTATAAAATATATAAGATAATTATCAAACTATTTGTTGATTCTAAGATATAGAACTTCCAGAAACTGTATTGTTCAATGTCAAAATATTTTTCATATAGTATGATTCTATCACTGATAAAGTTATTAAAAATAATGTTTGAGTAATCTGAAAAGTTTATTATAATTATCTCATAGCTATAATAACTGAATATTCTGTGAAGAAACATATGTGCCTTTGGATTTATTCTTTTCCATTTCATTTAGGATTTCCTATTTTAACCTGAAGTGAAAGTTGTTTCTTATAAATAGAATAAATTTCCTTTTGATTATTGTTCTACAATTTTATTGATGTTTGCCAAGAAAATTAATCTGAATTTTCAGTAGGATTTGATTCTTAAGAACATTTTTGTCAGGTGGTGTCTCTGGCAATGCATTAGTAAAAAAACAACTGACAGTTTTACCACACTAAAAAAACTAAAGCTTTCAGCTCAGTTTTGTTAAAAATATTTCATATTGTTTATATAATAGAAAAAGCTATATGATAGCTAAGTGATGAAACAGAATAAAATTATCTATAGACTAAATTAACAACAAACTATACCTATGTACTTTCAAGACATGGAATTTGAAAAATGTTAACCCATAATTTCTAGAATAATTTTTGGCATAAATAATTTTCAGTGATGCTACAATTTGGAGAAATCAGATTAGTTTTGCAAGCTCTCACAAGTACTGATATTCAAGTTCAAGGTCAAAACATTAAAAAAAATCATCGAAATCTGGACTCATTTTACTTGACTATAGTTTTTAACACAAAGATTCAAGTCCAGCTCACTAGTCAACCGGTCTATGATTACTACCATTCCTTTTTGAAGAAAAAAAAAACTGCTGGGTTTAATAATCACTATGCATTAGAGCCACATATTAATTTATATGGCAAAAATATGAAGATATGTCAGCTCGTGTTAGAACTGAATGATACTTGAAAATCAAGAATGAGTTTCCAGCCAGGCGGTGGTGATGCACATCTTTAATCCTAGCCCTTGAAAGGCAGAGGCAGGCGGTCTCTGTGAGTTTGAGGGTAGCCTGGTCTACAGAACAAGTTCTATGACAGGCTCCAAAGCTACACAGAGAAACCCTGTCTCAAAAAAAGACAA
>JAQHUG010000007.1:2036780-2055992 GCA_028555095.1 Dicrostonyx torquatus
CCCCAAAGAAAATCACACAGAGAGTCTATGTTAAGTTATACACTGATTGGCCCATTAGCTCAGTCTTCCTACCTGCTCCCATAACTTATATTAACCCATTGTCAGCCACATGGCCAGTACCTTTTCTCAGCTGGGTTGCTGCATATTGCCTCCTTGGAGATCTGCTCAGGAATGCCAGGGAAGCTTCCTGTTTCCTAAATCTCCTGTTCTCACCTCTACTTCCTGTCTGGTTTTCCCGCCTATATTTCATGCCTGACCAATCAGCATTTATTTAAAACATGGTTGACAGGATACAGAATTGTCCCACACCAACAGTGACTGTAATGTGTATTTAAAAAGGTACTTGATGTTTTATAGCTAGCTGTGGGAAATAATTATCTGAAACTCAAGCTTGTATATTAAACACAAGTTATTAAATTATTTTTTCTTATAATTTTTACATATATAGACATTAAAGACCTTTCTCATTAAACTGGAAAAAGTCAATTAATATGTACATTAAGTAAGTGAATATGTCATAATCTTGCAATTTTTACAGTAAGCAATATGTATGCACCCATGTGCTATGTATGTATGTTATATTTTGAGACTTGAGAAAAAATTAGAATTAAGAGAATGTACTGCTGTTTCAGAGACCTGATTTCAATTCCCAGAATGTATATCAGGCAGGTCGCAAGAGGCAGTCAGTAACTTTAGCTCCATGTGGATCTGCCACCACTGAGTTCTGCAAGACATGTACATTCCACCACATAGACAGACACACACACATCATATAAATATACATATAATATATCTTGCATATAATTTAAAGTGATACTAAGAAATCTTTTATATTTAGATAATAAACTTTATAAGCTATGGATTTGTATAAAAATGCAGTTTTCCTTAGGCCAAACACATATTCCCACATTTTTTCATAAATATTTACAAATTATATTAGCACAAAGAAAGAAGTTTCAGTTTTTGTCAGTGCACTGGAATGTTAGAAGCCTTGCTGTGATTTGTTTCTCAGGGCTTCAAGAGATATGTTCTAAAATTGGAAATAGATCTGATTTCCACAGGAGATAATCACAGACCGAGTTTTACCACCCAGGGATACCATGACTTCTTCTATTTGGTGACCAGCTCCCTGCAGAGCCTTAATGGAGGCATGTATCAGAGTAGAAAAGCTTGGAATCAGATACACGGGTGTTGTGGTATATAACATTCCAACTCCACGTAGCCCCATTCCTTCCTCTGCTTGCTTGTTACAGGGCTGAACAAGTGTGGTAGCATAAGCATGCAAAGCACCTCATTTCATTGTCACGCTTTTTTATTTTATTTTATTTTGCTTCTTCAACAGTCTGCTCAGTACTATTGAAACCGTAGACAGGATGTGTAGTAGTTTATCCTTAGATGATTATAGCCAGGAAGCAAGGAATCCTTGTTTCCCTGCCTCACTTTGATTTCCCTAGGTAGATAGTTCATGAAGATACATTAGAAGTGTGCTTAAAACAAAATAGCCCTTGTTTTTGGCTTACTCAATAACTCCTCTTTCATTGACTTTGTTTCTCTGAAAGCTGAAGAATCTTATCCATTGTAGTAGCACTCATGAAGAGACAGTGCTTTCCTCTGTTCAAAGATTATAATTTGGCTTCTGAATTTTTAAAATGACACCTTGAAAGGGTTACCTGACATCTCTGCAAAAATATAGAAACATTGAATCCTGTTGAAGCCAGAGACAAAGGCTGTGGTGAGAACCTACACTAAATTAAGTGCAGAAGTGTTAAACATCTAGCTAGACTTATCAGGAGATTTCAAGGAAAGACAGGAACTCTGTCTTTCACAATGTTACAAAGACAGAACTAAAGGAAATATGAGATTAACAACTGTGTACAGGGTTCGAGTACTGTAATGGAAAGACTATTCATGCTAATGCATTTAATTTGTAGCTAGCTGTTTGCCTGAATGACAGTAAGGCTAACTACTCTTTCCTTTTATATATGATACACTCGTTGCTTCATGTTTACTCCTGTGCATAACTTTCTTAGATTAGAAAATGAATTTTATCAAATACCATGTGTGAATTTAAAGTTAAGCATTTCACTTAAGTTAGCAAGATGTAGTACAACTCCCAAAGTCTGCATTCCTTCTTAAGAATCCAAAGGATATTGGGTTATCTTATAAAAAAGTGGATGCTCACATTTATGTTTTGTCAGGATTTTGCGATGAATCATTTCTGGTTTATAAACATTTTCTTTTTGTTAGTTTTAAACTTATGTATTTATCAAATTTTTGCCTTCGAAGTGTTTAAATTTAGTTATCACTTCTCAATTGTTTTTTGCACCGTGATTTAACATGGCAATATTCTTTAGTTGTCTTCTGAATTTTGACCTTTACTCAGAATTTACAAGTTGTTGCACAGGTGCAGCAAAATGACAGACAGCAACCTTTAGTTTGAGCCAAAGATGGGACGATAATTGTGACGGTTGCCCCGCTAGACTCCTGCATTCCTCCCCTTCCCTCCCCTCCAAATTCTCACATATTGTAATGGCAGTTCACCTAGACCCAGTTAGTCTCCAGGTTACTAAGAACTTGGAAAACACTTTGTTACCTTGCTTGAATTGCCAAAAGTTATTCTCAACCTGTTTGCTTTTTTTTTAAAACAGCCCCTCCAGAATGGGAACAGAAAATCCAAAATACATACCTTTCTATCTATGACAGCTTGTTTTGGGAATGCAAAGCCACTGGAAAGCCAAATCCTTGGTACACATGGCTAAAGAACGGTGAACGCCTCAATCCAGAGGTAAGGAGCTATATGTTAGAATAGCAGTCATTGCCAGTAGCAGCTCATGTCTTTGGAGTATTCAGTGCACTCCAGAGCATGAAGCTTACATTTATGTAATCCTTAAACAAGCTCAGAGCAAGTAAAGGGGACTGGGATTGAACACTTGGACATACTAGCAGATAGTGACGAGTCCACATTCAGATGACATTAGCATATGCTCAGGAAGCATTAATTGGATTCAATGGGATAATATTTAAAAAGGAGAAGTAAAGAAAAAGAAAGAAGGGAACATGAAGTTGGAAGGGAATGTTTGGGATGGATATAGGGGGAGTTGCAGTGGGGAACTGTGGGGAAAATTATCAGGAGACATTTTAGAAAGCATGAACTCTCAAGGAATAAACAAAATATTCTAAACAGTAAGAAACTAAAAAGAGTGCATCATCAACAAAGCTTATATTTGATGAACTGCCCTGTGTGTTAGGTCTTATACCCTGTTGTTTGCTGTACATTGCTTTGTCAAAATAATGTGGGAGCGATAGATAGTGATCATTCCTTCAAATAATGAAGAAATGTATTCAGAGAGGCTGAGACACTTGTCTGAAAGTGTACAGCAGGTACTGAAGTTAAAATTAGCCTTCAGAACAGTACCTGTGGATACCATCCAGACAACACAGAGAAATGAAACAGTTTTCCAAGGCTACTTAACAGTGAGCAGAAGTAGTCGTCTACTAAACTTTGTCTAATAGGAGGACTCAGATTCTGAGTATGATGACTATCCTGACCCCGTAAGAAAAGATCTGAGGCTTTGTACATATTTTAAATATGAACATACCTTCTCTTATGGTGTCTGTCCCATGAGAGTACTTTTTCCTTATCAAATTCTCCAGATAATTGTGTTAATGTTGCATTTTATTTGTACATGTATCCATAACCAGAGTCATAAAGAATATATTGTTTGGAAGCTGAAAACAATGTTGTGTGTGTGTGTGTGTGTGTGTGTGTGTTCAGTGGAAGATTCCTCCAGGATGCCTTTAGAATGCATTACACCTTTTGATGATTCTTCCTTTATTAGGAGAGAATTCAGATTGAAAATGGGACTCTTATCATCACCATGCTGAATGTGTCAGACTCTGGGATCTACCAATGTGCTGCAGAAAACAAGTACCAGACAATTTATGCAAATGCAGAATTGAGAGTTTTAGGTGAGCCATTCATTTATAGCCAAGAAATTTGACATGAAATCTTGCATGCTGCTATTTATATGTCATCTGAACCTGATTCTTTTCCTGTGAACTAGAAAAAAGCAATGAGAAATATATAAATTTGCCTTTTTCATTTAAAATTATTTTATTAATTTTATGTACCACCCACAGTTCTCCCTTGATGCCCTCTTCCACCTCCCCCTCCCCCCAACCCATCCCCATCCACTCTTCAGAAAGGGAAAGGCCTCCCATATGAGTCAACAAAGTCTGGCAAGACCAATCCCTTCTCCCCTTGATCAAGGCTGGGCAAGACATCCCAACAGAAGGAATGGGCTCCAAAGAGTCAGCTCATGCACCAAGGATAGATCCTGATCCCACTGCCAGGGCTTCTCCAACAGACCAAACTACACTACTGTTGCCCACATGCAGAGGGCCTAGTTCAGTTCCATATAGACCTCCCAACAGTTGGTCTGGAGTCTATAAGTTCCCATGAGCTCAAGTCAGCTTTCTCTGTGGATTTCTCCATCATGATCTTGACCCCCTTGCTCATATAATCCCTCCTCCCTCTCCTTGACTGTACTCCAGGAACTCAGCCTGGCTCTTGGCTGTGAATGTCTGCATCTTCTTTATTCAGTTACTAGATACAGGTTATATGCTGACAGGTTATTCTCCAATCTGATTACAGGGGAAGGGGCATTCTGACACCATTTCCACCGCTGCTAGGAGTCTTAGCTGGGGTCATGCTTTTTGATTCCTGCAAATTTCAATATCATCAGGTTTCTCTCTAACTTCATAATGGCTCTCTCAATAAAGATAGATCTTTCATTGCTCTTCAACTCAGTCCCTTCCCCAACTTGACCATTCCATTCCCTCACGTTCTCATCCACCATCCCCTCCTTTCTCCCTCCCTCCCCACTCTCAGTTTACCCAGATCTCATATGTTTCCCCTTCTCAGGGTGATCCATGCATCCTTCTTAGGGTCTTCCTTGTTATGTAGCCTCTGTGGAGTTGTGGATTATAGTCTGATTATCCTTTGCTTTACATCTAGTATCCACTTATGAGTGAGTACATACCATTTTTTTTTGTCTTTCTGGGTCTGGGTTACCTCACTCAGGTTGATGTTTTCTAGTTCCATCCATTTGCCTGTCAAAAGATATTTACGGAATTGCTCAACATCCTTAGTCATCAGTGAAATGCAAATTAAAACAACTCTGAGATACCATCTTACACCTGTCAGAGTGGCTAAGATAAAAACCACTGAGGACAACTTATGTTGAAGAGGATACTGAGTGAGGGGAACACTCCTCCACTGGTGGTGGGAGTGCAAACTTGTATAGCCTGCTTTGGAAATCAGTATGGCGATTTCTCAGAAAACTGGGTATCAATCTACTTATTCATTCTAGCATTATTTGTAATAGCCAGAACCTGGAAACAACTTAGATGATCCTCAACCAAAGAATGGATTTTAAAAAAATGTGGTTCATTTATAAATGGATAAATGAATGATAAATATTACTCAACTATTAAAACAATGCAAAACGAAACAAAAAATGATATCATTAAATTTTCAGGCAAATGAATGGAACTCAATCAACTTTTTTTATAACATAAAATGGTTTTAACTACATTTCCATTTTGGGACTGCATTAAGTTCCCATCATTATATGTGTCTAAATACAGCTGTGTAACTAGAGCTCCAGTAACTAGAGTCTAGTGAATGGTCTTGAAGACAAAACAATGGGATCTGGTAGAAATCTTTTCAGCTATAAATATGTGCATGAGAAATATTTTCATCCACAAAGGCATAAGAAAAGAAAGAAACTTAAGACATTGTGACTCTCTGCCTCCTCTTACTTGTGCACTGGCTGTCAAGTAGGACACTGAAGCTAGGGAGTTATACTGAGAACCCTTTCCTTTAGATGTGTGGATGTGTGGATTCAGGATGGCTCTTGTAGCTGCAGATGTCAAGTCCATATATAGGTCAGGTGGAAAGGGAGGAGATAGCTCCTCCCATATATGTCTCTTATTTAAAAAGAATGATTCGTTAAGCTTTCCTTCATTTCTTTAACTAAAACTCTTGTCATATTGTCATGCAGATATTGAAGAAACCGTAGAACAAGGAAAACAATTCCTTAGAGGGGAAAATACTGAAATACTGAGGTTGGAACAGTGTGATTGGCACCTCATGAAATTCAAACAATGGTGTCTGCTGCAGTAGATAAGAGTGAGGTGTTTTTAACCATGAGTTGATTAGTGACTGAAAGAATGGAAGAAACAAGAATAAAACAAGACATTAAATATTATAGACATTTAGATGTCAGGCATCTTGTTCCTTCATTACTTATGACTATTTCATTGGCTATTTATTATTTCTCAGGCTCCAAGAAAAGATACTCAAACAGGAGTGACCCTCACCTTTACTAAACTTACACTTTCATTAGAAAATAGCCAATTTTAAACTGATCTGTTCGTATCCAGACACAAGGCAAACCAAATGGAACCTTATTGAGAACACCCCTTTCAATCTTGGATCATAAAAGCAAGTTGCATGGGCCAGATGCAGGCAGAGAAACAATTCCTTAAAAAAGTCAAGAAGTCAGAAAACCTGAAATGTTTGAAAACTTCAGTTCAATTGGACTTTAGAAATTGAGATTAGACATACAGATCCAACTATCAGGAACATGGAAGGCTTAGGTGCTTCCCAAGCCCTCTTTTATGTTCTCTTTTCAGTGAACTCTTACTTATCTAACTTTGTAGGAACAAGACTAAGACTGACAAATGTGAGGTTTTTAAATTTCATTTTGCTGATCTACTTCTATTGAAGTCATATTATATTTCTCTACGTTAAGTTGTCTAAAAGAAATTGGATATAATGATAAAAATACTTCTGCTTTGCTTCAACGATGTAAATCATGTATATACATGTTTTATCCATGCATATGTAAATATTGTGCAAATGTTTATGTGTATGCAAGTGTATGTGTGTGTGTGTGTGTGTGTGTGTGTGTGTGTGTCTGTTTGTGTGTGTACTTAAACTGGTCTTAAGCCAGCTTGAGCATATTAAATTTAACTTTGAATACAAATGTTAAATTTTATCCAGTATGATAGTTTAATTTTAAATTACTGTGTTTTAATTGATTTAATTAATCGATTTTTACTTTTTGCTTTTAGCATCAGCTCCAGATTTCTCAAAGAAACCCATTAAAAAAATCTCAGTTGTTCAAGTTGGTGGTGACATTTCTATTGAATGCAAACCAAATGCTTTCCCCAAAGCATCTATTTCTTGGAAAAGAGGTACAGAGAGCCTAAGGCAAAGTAAAAGGTAAGACATCTTTACTTTGTAAGTACATTTTTTTTTTGCATTTTATAATGTACCAACTCCCAAACCCAGCTTTTTCCTCTATGATAAACTTTCAGTGGAGTACCCCGAGATGCCAATGGTTTCACATCTTATGTAAACATAAGTAGCTATAAAGCTTGTTTGCGTAATTTGGCTGCAATATTTTCATTGCACATACTTATAATAGAGGTATATTTTTAAAATACTTTAAGACCTTTTTCTATATTCAGTTTGAAGTCTTTTTCCTGACCCAGCCTGCTGAGAAATCAGCGAGAACATTATACAAAGGCAAGCGATACTCCTAGGCACACACCTGGTGCTATGGTCTTTAAATAGTCACACAGGTGTTCACCCCATGACTAAATGAATTCACCACACGAAAAAAAAAAGTGTGGAGAGGTTCCTGTAGAGAAGCAGGAGAGGTTTCCTTCCAGAATGGTTGCAGGTGAGAAACTTGAAGTCATCACTTGAATGTTTTCCAGCACAGTGCAGCAGAATGGAATACTTATTCTTTTTCAAACATATAATATGGTTCATTACATTGCTCTATAGATTCTTGTGTATAGGAAGGACAGTAAGACCACAGTTGGCAGCTGTATTTAAATGGCCCCTGTGTGTGACTGAGTATTCCTGTTAAGAATGAACCATTGTGCACATATGAATTCATAGAGCTTTTCAACAAAAATTTGTAGCAGTGACCCTTATCTGGCAAGACAGAGCACATGAAAGAAAAGTAAAATGCAATGGAAATGACTGGAACACAGACAAGGGGATGGGGTGGCTGACAAATACTACAAGCCTTATTTGGGGCAGGGACTGCAGAGGTGGTCTCTGTAAGAATCAGAGCTTGCTGGCTGCTTATAAAATAGGACAGAAAGAGGTGGGTGATTTTGAAAAGTTCTCTTTGTTGTTCCCAGTTGAATATTGCTAGGGGGTTAGCAGTAAGTAGTTAAAGAATTTCAGGAGATGGATAAATGTCTTTGCTGGATGGCTTTTACTTGGGGGTCCACCGGACAGGAAAGGTGAAAAGCAGAGAAAGAACATTAGTCTTGCAAGGAGATTATTGTAGTTAAGAGTATTGTCACAGCTCAGCTAAAATGGAGGAGCCTTTACTCAGTGATTGGCACTGGATAAGTGTGCCGAGTGGTAGTTTCAGAGAAAGATTGGTTTGTGAGCTGTCACTTCACACGAACATTCACAGCTTGATTTCAGTCAAGTGTTGCCAAGGCAGCTTCTCTATGTAACATACTTAATATTGCAGGATACGCTAGAAATATGGATTTTGATAAAGAACTTCTGAAGGTTTTTCTAGAAAAACAAAACTCCATAGGCTAGATGTGAGGACCTTGATTTGATGTTAGCTTTCCTAATATTGCCCTTGTAGCCAAGGAAGAGAGAATAAAGGGGAGACAACAACAAACATCAGAGATTTGCATTGGTGCTGGTGGCTCTCCTGGCTCTATCTGCTGTTCTATAGAGCTCTCCAAATTTCTGAAGAAACGTTTGAGAGAAGGCATTGTAGTGCCTTCCTTCATTCCTTAGCCTTGCCGTTATAAAAAGTTTTCATATCTCTGGATTAAAGATGTTCTAAAGAGAAATTCTCCTGAACTTTTAATGAATGACTCACAATAGATGTATGAGTGGGGTATTAGAGTCTTAGAAAGAGGCTTTACTTAGGGAAATGCCTCCAGACAGAGGGACGGGCATGTCAGCTTATGGGAACAGAAAGGTGAAGATAACTTGCTGCTAGAGCCCAGTCTGGCCCCTTGTGGGAAGTTACTCCTGAAGCCCCCTGATGAATATCACAAAAGTTGCTTCCCATACATTTTATCTTTCACCCATAAAATCAAATCACGTTTTAACCATGCTGATGTAGAAAAATACTCCAGACATACTCCAGCAAATCTAGATGGTATGTATACTCTAGTGACATGGATCTAGACATACTGATAAACTGTGCTGGATAAAGTGGTTCTAAAGTGTGAAGCCAAAGAACAGGAAAAGATGACAGTGACATTTCATGACCTAAAGATGCCCAAACACAAGGTATGTGTAAGTAATAGAATGAAGAGAATGACAGAAACTGTGAGGAACTGATGGAGAGGATCATGGTGAAAGAAAATCTAGAAAGTGTAAGGAACATAAAAGTTTCAAACATTTATTGCTTTCTTTTTATTTTGTTTGCCCCAGATAGAATCAGTCTTGTTGTGATTAGGGGAGAGAGGTGTGTGGGTTGTAGGTTCCCAGCACCCAGCCGCTGGCCCGCTCAGCAGCTGGCTGCACCCGAAATAACCACGTGACAAACTGGATTCATTTAAACTCTGCCCGGCTTATTAGCACTAGCCTTTCCTTGGCTAGCTCTCATAATTAAACTAACCCATTATAAAAGTCTGTAAGTCACCACGTGGTGACTTACCGGAAAGGTCTAACCTGCATCCATTTGCTATGGTGGCTTGGCTTCTGCTCCTTCCTTCTTCTCCTCCCAGAACTTCCGTTCTGTCTACTCCGCCCACCTAAGGGTTGGCCTAACTATAAGCCAGGCAGCCCTTTATTTAACCAATCAAAACACAGAAATACAGGTGGACCCTCCCACATAGTCTCAGCCTCAGAGCAGTTAGTTATGGTCATAGCATATTCAAGTTCACTTTATTGCGATGAAAGAATGAATGTGAATGGTCCTGTGGCCTCTTAACCTACAGAGTTTTTTATAACATCTTTCACTACTTTGGGGATTCCATTACACATTTTAACAATAAAAAGCAAACAAATTAAGTTCTGAAAGTACATTCTAAGAAGCTGAAGAAATAATTGAGCCCTAGCAGGATCTAGTAATTATAGGTATCTGTAACTATCTGATTTGTTGAGTACTAAACAGTA
The DNA here is from genome assembly GCA_028555095.1 of Dicrostonyx torquatus. Taxonomy (NCBI): domain Eukaryota; kingdom Metazoa; phylum Chordata; class Mammalia; order Rodentia; family Cricetidae; genus Dicrostonyx; species Dicrostonyx torquatus. The sequence goes on from JAQHUG010000007.1 coordinate 2,046,967, forward strand.
ATTAGCCAAGGGCATGGAGCTAACTACATGAGACATCATATCTCTGCAGGCTTTCTGCCTTGTTTCCTCAACTATTGTCTCCTGTACTCACTGATTTCATTAAATGTGTGACTTCAAGCTGCTTATTGGAAAATACAGCATCTATGCTTCTATCAGTACTTTTTTATCAGGACTGCCAGCCAACGAATAATGACATGGAAGCTTATCATTAGTTATGAAAACTTGGTCATTAGGTTAGGTTATTCTCCTAGTACTTTTAACTTAAATTAACTTGCTTTTCTTAATCTACATTTTTCCACATGGCTCAGTTTCATGTACTCTCTACTGTATACCAAATCTCTTCAGTGTCTCCCTGGGATCTCATTTGCAATACACATGCCTAGATTCCTTCTTCCCTTCCTCTCTCACCCCAGAAAACCTGACTATGTTATCCTCTCCTGCCTATCTACTGGTCATTCAACTCTTTATTATAGCAATTACAGCAACACATCTTCTCACAATGTAAAATATTCCACAGCATTCCATCCTTTTTGTCTAAATAACAAGGAAAGATTTTAACTCTAACATACTATAACTTTATACAATAAGAGCAAGTATCAGAAAAGATTGTACTTACAATGTTCCACCCATTTGTATTTGGCAAATTTGGAGAAAGTACTGTATAATCTTATCTTTGTGAGTTCAAAGCTTTATACCTAAAACACTTTTTAAATCAAAACTTGTATTACCATCCTACAAATATCTTTTTAGATCTTAGAATACCTTTTTAGATAAACAACTTAGCTTTTGTTTCTCAACCTTATAAACTTTACATCTCTCATCTAGGTTTTCTTTCTGAATTTGGAAGCAAGAAAAATTGTAACTACATAGCTATCTAGTTTTTAATCGCATCAAAGAGAAGATATAATAGTGCCTGAGTAAACAAGTGCAGAGACAAAACATCCAAGCTATAGAAATAGCAGAAACATATGATTGCCTGGACAGACACCAAGGTTTCTTTTCAATGTTAGGGCATTCATCTTTGGCCTAAAGGCAGAGAAAGAATATCTGATAGACTTTTCTGTGAAATAGAAGTTTTGATAAACTTCCTACCCTGTCTTGGTAAAGTTTGGCAGTCACCTTCTTTTTCTACCCTGTTCATTAAATTTGGACAGTTTATTCTCAACAGTTGAGGCAAGGGCAGTTTCTGGCCCAGATGGCTAGTTTTGCCACATTTAAAGCAAACTGTATATAAAGGTTCTTTGATGACTGTCTTCCCATTTTGAAATTAATCGGTGCTACCAATAGCAGACATGTCTCACTGTCATGAAAAGTCTTGTTATTAAATCATCTTAAATGCCATATCTGTCTCTGAAGGTGTTTGGAGATCAATTGTCTATCTAAAATATTCCTCTGTTTCTCAAACATACCTGCATGACTACATATTTGTTTATTATATGTAACTAACTACTAACCTACATTTCTTAATTATCCTAACCAGTTTTTAATAATAACCTTTGAGGACTAGAACTATACAATATATTTGAAATGAGCTGCTTAGGTACAATACCTTAAACAATAATAGAGTCATATATACACAATATTTATAACAAAAATAACATTATTTTATATGAATATACAAAATAATACTTATGTAAAATATTTGAGGATAATAGTTTTTTTTAATTTAAACACAAATTCAATAATCTACACTTTTTTCTATCATCTTTATATTCCCCCATTTCTTTACATAAAGAGATCCTTATATGAACCTCTTTTGTTTAATATTCTTTTCTGACCATGACCAGTAAAAAAACAAACCTAATGCCTCTAAACTATGACACACAACACCTGAGCAACGAGAAATTATTCACCCCACTTTGGAAATGTGGGCATCATGTTCTCTAGATTGCTTCCCACTGTCTGGGGAAAACAGCACTTTTAGGGAATTCTGAGAAAACAGAGATAATGATCAAATCTGGGGAAAGCTAGCTGTATTATTTTTTGTTTAGTCTCTGTGGGTGACAAAATTGTAGAGTTTATCTTAAGTCCTGTTTTGAGTATTCTGTGAGGTTGGACCATCTCAACTAGCAGCTTTGAAGTTATTTTGGATGAAGAATTTTGAGAAAACTTCAATAGAGGCATTCTGAGAGTCTGGATTCCCTGGGATATTTTTCTTCATTGATGTCTGGTCCTTTTATTCTAAAAATACAAAAAGAAAATGCATAAGCTTTTAAAAGTACCATACATATTTGCATTAACATAAGTATAGAAAGTATAGTGCACACAAGTCAGGTAAGATAATTCCCTGTCTTGTGTTTGAACAGGTGAAGGCATCTCTCAACTTTATAAGTCTGTTTGGACTGATTAACCAAACTGTAATATGTATCTCCATCCATGGAATGTGTAGTGAGTGGAACCATTTCTCTTTCACTCCATGGATCTTTCAGGTTTAACCTCAATCTAACCACTGAGTTTTTATTAATAACAGAATAATTTTGATAACCACTAATTATGCTGCCATTTGTATTGGCTTGATGAATTTCCTGTGGTCTTTTCATAAGGACATTCATACAAGTTAAAGGTAGAAAAAATAAAATAATATACAGTATTATAGAAAGAACAGAAGAAACGTGTAGGATAGGAGACTGGAAAGAAAGAAGTAAAGAAATTAATTCAAAGGTAAGAAAACATTAGGAATGCTGTTCCATAGTATATCATAGAAACTGAGTTGACTGCCCTACACTTTTTGCTTTGAGTATACATTTGAGACATTTATTTAACAGAGGCTACCTTGTATAAATTCAATTGAAAGGATAGCATTATTTAAAATAACAGCTTCTGATGATGTCTTTAACCTATCAGGTATAACGTAGTTTCTTTTAAACTAATAGCCTGACCATGTGGTGGGAACTGAATAATTTTCCATATCCAGAAACCACTTTTTTCAAGCCATTGATATTGGATGCAGAACAAAAATCCTCAAAGTAATTGTATTTAACTTGAAAATAGCTACCATAATGAAAAACAATTTCACAGAAGGAAAGTATTAAAGTGTTAGGCATTGAAACAAATTATTTTGGCCATCCTAGATTTGAACTGGCCTTGAACTCACAAAGGTCCACCTGTCTCTTTCTATCAATTGCTGTAATTAAAGACATAAACAGTCACCACCAGACTCACAAATTATTTCTAATTGTATCTAGAACATAGAAATTAGGACTATTGGAATAACTATGTCTCTGTATATCTCTGTGGTGTGTGTGTGTGTGTGTGTGTGTGTGTGTGTGTGTATAGATTTTCAAGGCAATTGAAATTACATTTTCTAAGAGCAAGCAACAGAGTTTTGGACATAATGGGTAGATATAGATTATTTTTAATTTAGATTTTAAAAGTCAATGTTAATTGTGTAGATAGACATACTGTTGAATAGTCTGTTGTAAAACAGAATGCCAGGCTATTGAGACCATTTTCCAATTTGTATAAGGTCACATCCTGAACTTAAACAAGTCACATGGAGTTCCTGTGCATGTTCTTAATGTCATTCCAAATTCATAATCTTTAGACTTCTCATACTCTGGTAATAGATGACTCACTTGTATGCAAAATAATGAAAAAGAAATATAGAAAAGTAGTTGAAATTTCGGTGATTCTAAATGGAAGCTTTTCAGTTCTTGACATTGGGAGTGTTTCCATGGGAAAACAGACCTCTTTAGTTTCCAGGATAAAACTTCTATATGATACTATATTCTTTGAAATTTCATTATCACTGACTCCTACTATCAATAAAGTATAACTACTTTAAGGTGGTTGTGAGAACTTTAAAGAAGCCTATTCAGAGTAATCAAAGTGTATTGGTTACTTAAAAAAAGGTTAGCAATATATGGTTTTGGACAATTTCTTCCCTCTTTCATGAATCTGGAGTTTTTATCACAGACCCAGTAGGTGATAAAGCTTACTTTTGGAGACTAGTTCCTTCCTTCTGTCTCCGGGTTGTTTCCTCTATGATGCTAAAGGGGGACTTTCTTAACCTTCACTTATTTGAAGTTATATTGTCAAATGTTTTTAATCTACTGAAATGTTAACTTGGGTCAAAAAGCAGTTCTTTTTTTTAACTTTTTTATTGATTTTATTGAGCTATATATTTTTTTCTGCTTCCCTCCCTTTCTCTTTCTCTCCCCTCCTTGTCTGCCCTGTCCCATGGCCCCATGCTCCCAATGTTCTCAGGGATCTTGTCTTTTTCTATTTCCCATGTAGATTAGATATGTCTCTCTTAGTGTCATCATAACTGTCTAGGTTCTCTGGGATTGTGAATTGTAGGCTGATTTCTGTGCTTTATGTCTGCAAGCCACTTATGAGTACACAGAATGCTTGTCTTTCTGGGTGTGAGTTACCTCACTCAATATGATGTTTTCTAGATTCGTCCATTTCACTCCTCCATTGCTGGTGGGAGTGCAAAGTGGTACAGCCCCTTTGCATATCAGTATGGTGATTTCTCAGAAAAATCTTACTAAAGACCTGTAATTCCATTTTTGGGGTATATACCCAAAGGATGCTCAATCGTACCACAAGGATATGTACTCAGCTATGTTCATAGAAGCATTGCTTGTCATAGCCAGAAACTGGGAACAACCTAAATGCCCCTGGACTGAAGAATGGGTAAGGAAAATGTGGTACATTTACACAATGGAGTGCTACACAGCAGAAAAAACATGACACCTTGAGATTTCCAGGTAAATATGGCTAGCTTTTTTCTTATTAGCTTATGCACCATCATCAAAGCCTTGTTTTCTTTAGAACTTCCATAAACTATAATAGTCTATGAACATGGAAAATTCCAATCACAGAAAATTTCACTCCTTGTGATCATGGGTTATTGTCATTAAAGAGTCCAAACCTACTGGATTTTTATTTGGGGAATGAATAGTTATACAATGTCTCTCTCATTCTCTTTAGTGATACCTAGGATTTAACAGCAATGTATAAATTAAACAGAAGACAAAGAATATGTTGCAAAGACCTTAACATTGAACATTAGACAGCCTAGCTTCTGGTCACTCTCCTTGCGGATTATCATGGCCCTGAGGAAAACCACCAGGTCACTTTTAGGTCAGTCTAGTAAAGGGAAAACCATTGAAGACATTTAGCCTCATTCTCTCATTCAGGATGTCAGTTTGAACACTCAACACAAGTGGAACATAATATATTCAGGATATGTTTTTACGTTCTCCAAGCAGTGCAAATTAAAGTTTATTTAATTTTTAGAGGTTGTACATTAACTATAACAGCTACTCTTCTTTTTTCTTTTTTTAAAATTTATTTTAAAAAAACCTATTCTTTCTCATTTTACATGTCAAATCCAGTTCCCACTCCCTCAGCTCCACATTCCATCCCATCCCACCCCCCATTCAATCCTCCAAGAGGGTAAGACTTTCCATGAGGGAGTCAAAAAAATCTAGCACATTGTCTTGAGGTAGGACCAAGGCCCATCCTGTCCTACTGTATCTAGGCTGAGCAAGGTATCCCTCCAAAGAGAATGGGTTCCAAACAGTAGGGATAAATCCTGGTTACACTGCCAGTAGCCTCTTCACACTCTGCCCCAGTCATACAAGTGTCACCTACATTCAGAGGGCCTGCTTTGGTCCTATGGTAGTTCCCTTGCTGTCAGGCAAGAGTTGGCAGGCTCCCATTAACTCAGGTACTCTGTTTTAATGGGTATCCCCATCATGGTCTTGACCTCTTTGCTCATATTCTCACTCTTTGTACTCCTTGCCTAGATTTTAGGAGCTCAGTCCAGTGCTCCACTGTTGATCTCTGCATCTGCTTCCATCAGTTTCTGGATCGGGTTCTATGATGACATTTAAAATAGCCATCAATCTGACTACAAGGCAAAGTCAGTTTGGGCACTCTTTCCACTATTGCTTAAGGTCTTAGCTAGGGTCATCCTTACAGATTCCTGGGGTTTTGTCTAGTGTCAAGTTTCCTGCTAGCCACATAATGGTTGCCTCAATTAGGATATCTCTTCCCTTGCTCTCCATCTTTGTCCTTCCTCTGTCAAGGTCATTCCATACCCTCAAGTTCTCCTCCCCTTCTCCTTCCCTTCTTTCCCCACCCCATGCTCCCAATTTCTCAGGAGATCTTGTCTATTTCTCCATCCCATAGGGCTATATGTGTGTTTATTTAGGGTTCTTATTGGCACTTAGCTTCTCTGGGATAGTGGACTATAGACTCCTTATCCTTTGCTTTACAGCTAGTGTTTTCTTATGAGTGAGCACATACCATGCTCATTTTTTCTGGGTCTTGTTACCTCATTCAGAATAGTTCTTTTGTAGTGACAAAACTTTATGGCCAAAAGGACCTTAGGGAATAGTTTATTTTAGCTTACATTTCCAGAGGGAAAGTCCATGATGGTGAGCAAGGAAGGCATGGCTCAAAGGTTCAGGGACACAAAGCTAATAAATCACATCTTCAACCACAATCAGAAAGCATAGAGAGGCACCTGGACATCAGGTGAGGCTATATAGTTTTAAAGGTGGTACACAGTAACATACTTCCTGTCTCAGGCTTCTACCTCCTAAGTTCAATAATGTACCTCCAAATAGCACCGACCAACTAGGGAGTAACTGTTCAAAGAACTAAGTCTACAGGGTGTATTTCTCATTAACACTATTATATGCAGTTGAACTAAACTTCATGTATAAATAAAACCATGATGTATTCATTTGTTAACTCTTCCACAAGCTTTATACATATTCATTGAACACCTTTTATATTTCTACTACTATACTGTACCCTGAGGCTAAAGTGTTAAACTACATTGCTTCAGGTATGTAATATTCTCTTCATTTTGTCTAAAGAAATAGCTTGTCCTTAAAGTTATTTGGAGTCAGAGACTGTGGTTCGGGCCTCAATTTTACTTCTCATTTAGTTGATAGCTTCTAAAAAATCCTTTAGTTTTTCTTCTCAGTTGAACCCTTTTAGAGAAAATAGTGCTTGTATCTCACAGAGGAGTGTCTGAGACACAAATGACACAGCCTATATAGAAGGACATGAAGTCTCCATACATTCTAAGAAATCATTTTGACCTCTGTGCAGTTCAATCTATGCATACTTACATTTATAAGACCAAAGAGCAACCAAAACCTTAACTTGGAAGGTCAAGGCAAGTGATGATAAAGAACATGTCTTCAAGGCATTCTCAGGACACTAATGTAGTTAATACCACATCTGATGCATTTGATTAATCACTTCTTTTCTTTGGAGATCTATTTAGACAGTGAACTGACAGAAATCAAAGTCTTAAAGGCATCTCATTTATCCCTATAGATGCTGGCTTCCTATTTAGGGACCTTGTTGTGAATTTAGTAGGGAATGTTAGCCTGCTGAACAGTCAGGTCAACAGTGTGCTCTGCCAGGCAACATTAAACACTGAATCGCTGACCCTTGTTGGTAGTAGACAAAGGAGCTCTAAACTACAAAAACAAGAGCAAGAGCATTAATATTGTTCTCTTGTTAGAAGAATCACAGTGAAATCCATAAGTAAATTGATGGATTTTTACCTTCTTTCCAAAAACAAAAAAATATAATAAAACACACCTGCATCCAGGAAAATATTCAATGATTGTAATAATGCACATTTAAGTGAATTCTTATTTGCTAAGAAACATATCTGGCCCCTTATATGTCTCAAAAAGACACATTTTTTCCATGTAGTAATATACGACTGAGGATCTGTGTTTCACCGAGTACGTTACAGTGGTGTCATTTTACACCATGTAATCACAACGGTTACATACAGAGAAACTTAAACATTTGCAATCAACTACCCTAGAAGGGAGAAATTCTATCACATGGCAGTTGGTTTGAGAATGATATCATTTTTCATAGGCTCAAAACCAGAGAACATCTATTCTTCTGATACAGTTTCTGTTTCTGTCTCTTACTTATTTAAACTCCAAGTTTATGAGCAAACCTTGTGGAATCATGGATTCGCTGTGTATTGTCTTTCCTGCAATACCACACTTAAGCCTTCTATATATTCAGATGTATGGCAAACAGAAGTCACTGTACTGACAAGTAATCAATCCCACCAATTTTTGTAGAATTACCCAGTTACTGAAAGTAGTGGTTATTCAGTATATTTGTGAGAAAGTACCAAATTTTAAGTGAATCTAAAATACTGCCATTTTCTTATCACTAAAACACCAAATCTTACCTTATAGACAGAGCACTGAATTGTGGGAAAGAATGATGTAGACAGAGACTGCTCATTTGTGTTTTGGCCACCCAGACTGGAATAATCACACAGAAATTATATTAATTTCAACACTGTCTGGCCAATAGTTTAGGCATATTCCTAGCTAATTCATGCATCTTAAATTAACCCATTTCTATTTATCTATGTATCATCATGAAGCTGTGCCCTACCTGTACAGTTCCAGTATTTCTCTCCTTCAGCAGCTACACGACATCTCCTTGACTCTGCCTACTCTTTTTATATATCTCTGTTTGGATTTCCTGCCTGACTTTACTATGCTTAGCCATCAGCTGAAACAGTTTTATTCATTAGCTAATAAAAACAACACATATACAGAACGACATTCAACATATCTCCCCTTTTCTGTCTAGTTAAAAAGAAAGGTTTTAAATTTAACATAATAAAATTACACATAACAAAACAGTTCATGAAGACCTTTTGGCCAGTCTTATTCCCTCAAACCAGATTAGCCTTGATGGAATCCACAGGTTCCCATCCTCTGTGGCAACAAAACCAGAACTTCTTTTCTAAAATAGCATATCCTTAGACTTAAATTTTGAAGTCAAGATGCCTTTAAAGTACATATGTTGGTTTAGCTTAACAGTCCATACAATGAAATGTCTCTCTGTAGTTAGCACATTCACAGTCAAAATAACCAAAGAAAACATGATGATATATATAATTCAGACTATCTGTGTATTTCTCATTTTTTAATGTGGCTTAATTTTGACTCTATTACTCTAATATTTATTTTACTTTCATTACTCCTTTAATCTATGACTGTCTCTAC
>JAQHUG010000007.1:2097271-2108373 GCA_028555095.1 Dicrostonyx torquatus
GGTATGTACTCACTCATTAGTGGACCCTAGCCATAAACAAACAACATTAAACTTATATATCACAAGCCTAGAGAAGCCAAATAGCAAGGTGAACCCAAAGAAAAACATATATAGATTCTCCTGAAAATTGGAAGCAAACAAGATTGCCAAACAAAAGTTGGAAGCACAGGTGTGGGGATGGGGGTGGAGGTAGGGGTGGGCATGGGCAAAAGGAAGAGGGCAAGGGAGAAGGGAAGAACTGGGGAGAGTTGGGGGAATGAGAGGGTGTAGATGGAAGAAAGGTGATTATTGGAGATAGGATTAAGACATCTACATTAAGGGAGTCATTTTAAGATTGACAAGAGACTTGTCTCTAGATGGGATCCCAGGGGTCCTCAGGGATGTCCCCAGCTAGGTAGTTGAGCAGCAGAGGAGAGGGTCCCTGAACTAGCCTTGTCCCATAGTCACATTGATGAATATCTTGATCATCACCAAAGAAATTTCACCTGATGGATAAAGATAGAGTCAGAGACCCACATCCACATCATAACAAAGGAATGAGCTCCCAATGTGCAGTTGAAAATCAAAAGGTGGGAAAAGATGAGCAAGGAAGGCAGGTCTGTGAGGGACTGGCCCACCAACAGAGACAGTGTGCCTGATCTATTGGGAGCTCATCAAATCCAGCAGGACCAGCACTGAATGAGCATATGACCAAACAGGAGTCTCTGAATGTGGCTGCCAATGGGGACTGACTGAGAAACCAATGATAATGGCACAGGGACCTATCTCTTCTGCATGCAGTGGCTTCTTGGGAACGGAGTCTATATGGTTGCACACCTTTTTGGGTCAGGATGGAGGGGGAAGGGCCCTGGGCTTCCCACAGGGCAGGGTACCCTGCCCCCTCTTAAGGAAGCAGTGGGAGGGAGGAGGGATACTGGGGGAGCGGAAGGGCCAAGAACAAGGGGTGTAAATGTAAATTTATCTTTTACAATAAAAATAGAGTTAGTATCTTAGACATTTGAAGCTTTTCCTTTTATATTGAGGGTTCTACCTTTTATGATTATATTATAAATATTAATATGTATGTGCATTCATCACATATGCCATATATTCACATGCTCTATTCATTCCCTATTTCATAAAACATATTAAACATAAACAAGTGGAAAACATTAAGTTTCTATGAGGTATAGAAATTCTTCAATTAAGGTATGTCTATATTCTAGGAATTCTGGCGATTTCTTTACACTAAACTGTCCTATGGAGTCTAAGAATGTAATTAATCTTTATGTATTTTGGAGATCAATCTGATCTCCAAAATATATAAAGAACTCAGGAAATTAGACATTAAAATTCTGAATAACCCAATTAAAAAAGTGGTGTATTGAACTAAACAGAGAAGTCTCAACAGAAGAATTTCAACTGGCCAAAATATACTTAAGGACATGTTCATCTTCCTTGGCTATCAGGGAAATGCAAATCAAAACAACTCTGAGATACAATCTTACTCTTGTCTGATTGGCGAAGATCAAAAACACTGATGATTACTAATGCTGGAGAGAATATGGAGCAAGGAGAACACTCATCCATTGCTGGTGGGAATGCAAACTAGTGCAATCACTTTGGAAATCATGTGACAGTTTCTCAGAAAACTGGGAATCAACCTATTTCAGCATCCAGCAATCCCACTCATGGAAATATATCCAAAAGATGCTAAATCATACTACAAAAAATTGTTCAACTATGTTCATAGCAGCATTATTTGTAATAGCCAGAACCTGAAAACAACCTAGATGACCCTCAGCTGAAGAATGGATGAAAAAAAAAGTATGGCACATCTACACATTAGAGTACTACTCAGCGGTAAAAAATAGTGACATCTTGAAATTTGCATGCAAATGGATGGAAGTAGAAAACACTATACTGAGTTAGGTAACCCAGACCTACAAAATATGAATATGGTATATACTCACTCATTAGTGGATACTAGGTGTATATAAAGGACATTGAGCATATAGTTCAAGTCCTAGAGAAGCTAAGTAATAAAGTGAACCCAAAGAAAAACATATATAGACCCTCCTGGAAATTGGAAATAGACAAAAATTTGGGACCATGAGAGCAGGGGATAGAGGGAAGGGGAGAAGGGGGGGATGAGGAGAACTTAAGGGAATGGGATAGTCAAGATGGAGGAAGAACAGATATGAGAGCAAGGAAAGAGAGATCTTGATTGAGGGAGACATTAGGGAGGTAGCAAGAAACCTGGCTCTAGAATAATACACAAGAACCCACAGAGATGACCCAAGCTAAGACCCAAAGCAATAGAGAAGTTGTCTGAATTGGTCTTACCCTGTTGTCAGATTGATGATTATTTTAAATATCACCATAGAAACTTCATCCAATAGCAGATGGGAACAGAGGCAATGACCCACATCAGAGCACTGAACCGAGCTCCCAAAATCTAGTTGCAGAGTGGAAGGAGTAAGAGTATAAGCAAGGAATTAAAGACCATGAGGTATTCATCCACTGAGACAGTTTGCTTGAGCTCACCAACTCCAACTGGACTGCGAGTCAACTCTGAAGGGGGTTGACAGTTGGGGCAGACTGAGGGGCCACTGGCAGTGTACTGGCTTCTTTGGATCCTATTCTCTTCAGATGTTAGCCTTGCTCAACCTAGATGTAGTAGGGAGGGCCTTGGACTTTCCATAAAGTGGGATGCAGGGCCCACTCTTACGATTGGAGAGGGGTGGTGTGGGAGGGTCTCTGGAGGGAATGGGAAGGGAGTTGGAAGTGGGGAGAGAGTGGTAATTTGGATTGGTATTTAAGCAATAAAATAATAAAATGTTAAAATAAAAGAATGCAATTAATCAAAAAATTAATTATGGAGAACGCTGAACCACCATGTTTACAAGCAAAATTTTCTTGACAGTACACTTTACTGACAGTGAAATTTTCCTGTATCCAAGGTATTAGTCACTTTTTGATGCTCTATTTAAGAGAGTGTCAATTGTCCTAAAACAGAATTTTTTTTGAAATTTTTATCAATGTCTTCTCAGCCTAGCATTTGCAATAACTACACAAATCGACTGGAGAGGCTTCTGAAAAGTCCACACTCAGGGTTCTCACTTGAAATCTACTGAATCAGTATTTTATGTGGGAATTGAGAAATCTGCATTCTGAGCACATTCAACAAGAAAATCTTGTGCATTGCAGAAATTTCAGCATCATTTGCCTAGACATCCAATGAACATAGATGGTATATGCAAGAGGAAGGAAATAATGTGAAATGGATTATTTTATCTTTTTTTTGTTTCAAGATCAAGATGGTTAATGAATCTGAAAGTTTTACTAGTGGTAGTCTGTAGTAGGAAGAGTGCCCTGCTGCCCAGCTAGCTTAACCCCAGAAATAACCACACCAAAATTGTATTAATTAAATTACTGCCTGGCCCATTAGTTCTATCCTCTTATTGGCTAACTCTCACATCTTGATTCAACCCATTTCTAATAATCTGTACGTCATCACGAGGTCGTGGCTTACAGGAAAAGATTCAGCATGTCTGACTCTGGTAACTCCATGGCAGCTTTCACACTGCCGTTCTTCCCAGCATCCTGTTCTGTCTGCTCCACCTACCTAATTTTCTGCCCTATCAAAAGGCCAAGGCAGTTTCCTTATTCAACCAATGAAAGCAACACTAATACAGAAGTACCTCCTACACCAGTAATCTAGTACAGTCAACTTCTCTTCATTTAATTTGTATAATTCAGACTCTAATAAACTCACTAATTAACAAATTGTAAGAACTATTTCAATATAAACTTCAAGCAACATAAACTCTGTTTGAACATACCAACATTTAGGAAAGAACTATAATATATGAAAACATGGACATTCTTTTCTTTTTTCTTTTTTCTTGTCTAAGTGTTTTGAATAAATCTCTGAGATGCTTGACTTTATTAACATATTCAATATTATGCAAATGGAAATATTAATGGATAACAAAGTTTACTATTTTCCACCTGAAAGTAGTCATAAAGACTTTGCATATTTGTTTAACTCTAGTATCACTCTTCATTTCTACAAATATGTTCTTGTCCTCTGTCCTATGTACATACTTTAAGTTTTCCTCTGGTGCTGTGCATGGTTGCACAATGATTACTCTAAGAGAATAATCAGTGTTCCCTGACTGTTTGGAAGTTATTTAGATAGTGTAAATTTGGTTTCTATGCAATTTGGAGAGGAGAACATGAGACCCAAGCCTTGCTTTGTCTACACAGGAGGATATGCAAAGTTAAACACACATCACTTTTTCTTGGATAATGTGTCTGTCTATACAATTATTGTCTCTGTCTGTGTACATGCCAGTTACTTTTCTCATTGCTCTGATAAAAGAGGTGACATAATCAATTTAAGGAAAAAAGTATTTCTTGTGGTCACAGTTAGACAGGATACAGTCCATCACAGTGGGCAGGGAGGGCATAGGAACAGAATTCAGTCATTAGTCAGAGTGTAGAATAAAACAAATACCAGTGTTGCCTAACTTCTTATTTTTTTTGTTTTTCGAGACAGGGTTTCTCTGTGGCTTTGGAGCCTGCACTGGAACTAGCTCTTGTAGACCAGGCTGGCCTTGAACTCACAAAGATCCACCTGCCTCTGCCTCCCGAGTGCTGGGATTAAAGACGTGCACCACCACCTCCTGGCGTTGCCTAACTTCTTAATTTCTCTTTTTTAATCTCACCTTGTCTCTTAGCCAATTTATAGTAGCACCTGTAATCAGGATGCATTTTTCTCATTACAACTGTTTAGAATTATTTCAAATACATGCTCAGAAGTGTGTCTCCAAGTGATTCCAAATCTATTCAAGTTGAAAATGTGCAGGTGAACCTCATAATAAACACCACATTTTTTCATAGCCAAGATCCAAGTATACCATTAGGGCTGATATTTACTTCATACTTTCAATATTTCACATATCTTTCAAGAAAATTACGCACTTGTTTTTAAAAAATACTTTAATAAACTAAAATTGCATGTATCTATATAACACTGTATGATGTTTTCACTCTTATATTATTAAATTAAGCTAATTAACTTATCAGTCATGTAACATACTTATTGCTTTTAAAATGAAATTATGCTAATTCTACTCAGAAAATCTGAGTGATATATTATTATTAATTATAAATCCTGCTGTTGAGTAAACATTCAAACATTATCTTCCTATCTAGATAAATTTTATTCCCTGTGAACATCTTGTTTTCTTTTCCCATCTTTCCTATCCCATCATCGTCTGGTAAAGTTGTTCTTTTCTACTTTACTCATATGTAATGATTTACTGATTAATATGGTATGCAGGGCTTGCTCCTAAGACACTTTACTCAGTTTCACAGTGCATCCTGCTAAAACATGTCCCACACTTAATTTCATATTCCACTGTTGTCTTAAAGTTTTTCATCTGCCTATCACTGAACTTGTTTTATACTTATATCTAATATCTAGTGATGTGATATAGTCTGCATATTAACATGTGAGGGTCGTTATACTCTTAAGCAGTAGCTCAGGACTGGGTACTGTTCTGGCAGTGCACATATGAGAAGGTAGCCCATTGTGCAGTTAAGCATGTTCATGCCTAATGACTGTTAGGGAAGCTTGATTCCCCAGTAGGCAGGTAGGCACATTAGGATCTACATCCATGTGGAGAGGCACCAGAGAACAGCAATAACATCTTCAGTTGAAAGGATTCTGGAAGTTAGCACCTGCCTGAAGAGAAAGAGTTGGCCAGCTTGTCCACCTCTTGCTGTGGCAATTTCAGAAATGTTAATTCTCCAGTCTCAGCAGCAGGGTATGATCTGGTAGTACACAGGCAACAAACTTTGCCAGTAAATTATTACAAATAAAACATATTTTTATGTTTGGGCAGTGCAGAAAAATATTATACTGTTGCATAAATTCTTCAAAGAGTTTAGAATATCTATGAGTTTTGAACACTTCTGCAACATGACAAAATTAATATACACATATACACAGGGCTAGAAATAAAAATTTAATTTGAAGATTATTTGATAAAAGGAGAACACTATTTTATATAAAGCTTCAGGAACACCAATTATTAATGAGTTTTTCGTTGTAATTGAAAAAACTACAATGGAATGAATAAGTGACATTTTAAGCTAATACACAAATCATAATGCCATGCCAGCTTCCTGCACAATGTCTATTGTTTACAGTCCATATCAGATCAAATTTCAAGGTTCTCTCATATACATTTACCTGAAAAGATAAATAAAACAGTGAGTAAAATAGATTTCACAGTAATAAAAGATGAAAATATTTTAGAATAAATAATACTCTGCATTTATGTGTTTATTAACAGCTCATGTAATAAAAAGCAATTTATCAGAAGTTCACAGCAATATTGCAGTCTGACACTGATGTTCATAGCTCTAAAAATGTTATATAAGCCTTAAAGCTCCTTGGTAAATTTCAGTATTTTTAGGGTACCAAAAGCCCCTTTCTGGCTTCTGCAGGCATCTGTACACCTGTGGCACACATGCACATACACACAAATTAAATATAAAAATAAATTTTAGAAAGAATAAAGTCAGAAATGAACAGATCAAATATTAACAACTTGGCAACTTGGTTTTACCTATTTTCAAGAACTTTATACACAGAAACTTTGGTCTGCATCAGAAAATGTCATCTGAGTTCAATTCTCAGAAACTCCCAAAGACAAAGTCCAAGAAGTCAGCTTCCCCACATCCTAGATGATATAGCTTAATATCTTTTCATGGA
Source organism: Dicrostonyx torquatus (assembly GCA_028555095.1). Lineage (NCBI taxonomy): Eukaryota > Metazoa > Chordata > Mammalia > Rodentia > Cricetidae > Dicrostonyx > Dicrostonyx torquatus. The sequence continues at coordinate 2,104,041 of JAQHUG010000007.1, forward strand.
AAGAGGTCAGCATTATAAATTTCTCTAGAATAGTTTTAACTATTTCTTTATTTGTTATTTTCTATAAAAATTCTTAATCTATATATCCAACTGTTTGCAAAATGTGTTATAAATATTTATTGTAGCTGTATTAATTTTGTGTAAATAAAGCATTTATTAAACAAACAAACAAACAAAAAAAGGTCCTTGGTAAAATAAACACCTTAAAAAGTATTTATCAAACACTTGCAAAGAGTGGTGATGTAGCCTATGTAATTACCTCAAATGAAAAAAAAAAGTTGCTAAAAATATAGATTCCAGTGGTCTGATGGATTTATAGAAAAGCAAGTAAGAAAAATCTTATAATCAAGATATAAGTTCAATAAAGTTGCATGTGTTTTAGTATATGTGAATAGATTGCACCACTCATGTATCAATATCACTCTTCTCAAATTTTATAAACAGTAAAATATTTTAGGGAAAAATGGTATTAAATAGTTTCGAAAACAAATTTTCCATGTTGCTTGAGCTAAGCCCACATTTTATCATGTGGTGGGATCCACTAGTTTACTGATTGTCCTTCTATGTCTATGACTATTAGGAAACTTCAACTTAACACTTCACTCATGTCTTCCTCTGACTCATCAAGACTTTCTAGCATCTACCAAACCTTCTTTATACAGATACCTGATAAATGTCCTTTACAACAGGGCATGTGGTTTTTTTTCTTGCCACATATGGGATTTTTTGGAGTTACTTTTACTTGCCATGAACTTTCTTGTTAAAGCAATCTCTTTTCTACAAAATAATACCTCAAAAGTAGCACATACTAATGGAATTACTTCACACATATGGGGTTGCCACCGTTTTGGTGATATATACAATAACACAATATCATACACGACAGCCACCCTCTGTTGACACATTTGTGAAGGCAAACATACAGTGTTACTCAGTGCTTTGTTTTACATCCCATCTCCCACAATTATTTGTCTAGTACTTAACAAAAGGATGGAATGTTGAAGAGTCCTCAAATAAATATCTGTCATTCATTTAAAAGTTGGAATAGTCTAGAGAAAGTATAACAATTATATATCATACAATAACTTCTTATTCATGAAGCTTTCGTCATCACTTTATGACCAATGAGCAACACATATAGAAAATAATTTTGCCACTGTGCTGTATCATAAATGGAAGAAGTGGTCGTAATTTTTAATGCTTCAAAATTAGTGAAAATGCTGGATGTAAAATCTTAAACAAGGACAGTTTCACTTTACTAACACATCTAATTAGCCAACTCATCTGCCCACAAATATAAATAAAATGATAGTGATTTTTTTTCAAAGAAGAAACTACTAGATGAAAACACTTCTTTATTATCAAAATTTTGTTTAAAATGTTTAAATGATATCACTTGGGAGGTGATAAATTGTGACAGAATTGATAAAAGGATTTAAAGTTGCAAATGGAGACAGTTGTCAAGTTCTCTCTTCAGACTACTCCCTGAATGTAACATAGCAGAATATATCTAACATAATATTCTCTCCTTTATATTCAAAAGTGTAAGGGTCTCTTTCATTTTTACAATTCATCACATTACCTTAAAACCCACAAATATTGGGTTGGAGAGATGACTCAAAAATTAAGAACAATGGCTTTTCTTCCAGAGGTCATAAGTTCAACTCCCAGCAACCACATGATGGCTTACAAACCTCTGTAATAAAATCTGGTGTCCTCTTCTGTCATACAGGCAGAGCATTGTGTACATAATGAATAAATCTTGAAAATGCCCTATAATTATTACATCCTACACCCAACTTTTATGTCTTTGTGACTAAGATATTTTAAACAAACTAGCAGTTTAATATTTTGTAGGTAAAACTGAGTGATGTTCTGTTTCTGTTCAAATGCCCTTAAAAATGGAGATGCTTTTTAATCCCACATTAGAAAATATTTATATTCAGGGTCCCTCTAGTAATGACAAAAAATTCATTTTTTCTAACAGAGTCTCTTCAGGTTTACAAACCACTCTTAAGGCCAGACCCCATGCTCAGGAATAGATAGCCAACACAAACTGAATGGGATCTTTGGAGCTATTTTCATCTCTTAAGGTTTTGTCTGAGCTCTTGTCTCTTCCTCCTTCCCCTCTTTCTTTTTTCTTCTTCCCCTACTCCTCTCCTTCTTCTCTTCTTCCTCCTTCTTCTCTTCTTCCTTTTTTCCAATAGATCTTTTGATTATAAGTACCAATCTTGTGATTTTAGCGGATTTCTGTGTTGCAATGAATGGGTCTCTATGTCTATATGTGTTTCTTTTGCATTTTCTTCATGTTGTTTTTGTCCTAATCAGGTTTGTTTACTTCTATTTTACCTAATTTAGCTCTTTTGTTTTTTTATAGATACCTGTTTGTTTTGAAAAATTATTTATCTTTATTCTATAGGTGTTGTTTAGCCTGCATGCATGTCTGGGTGATGATGGCAGAACTCCTGTAACTGGAGTTACAGAAAGTTGTGAGCTGCCGTGTGGATGCTGGGAATTGAACTCAAGTCCTCTGGAAGAACAGCCAGTGTTCTTAACCACTGAGCTATTTCTCCAGCCCCACCCATTTGTTTTTAATGAGAATCAGAACAAGAAAGGATGTGGATTTGGGTTGGTGGGGAGGTGGTAGAGATCTTTGAGATGTTGGGGGAAGTGGAATCATAATCATGACAGATTGTATGGAAAAAATTAACAACAACAAAGAAAGAAATGATGGATCTTGCTGTTGGTGAATCTGTAATGCTCTGGAATTAAAGATGCATATTTCACTATAAAAAACTAAAATGCCTATGAATGTTATTCTTTCTGATAACTCAGAAAACCTAGATTTATCTTGGAAATTACTTTGAAATTTTATGCCATGATGTAGGGGAACTAGTGAAACAAGGATTGGCCTCTGGAAAAAAATATTTCCAAAAAGAACGTTTCTATGACAGCTGCATATTTTGATATCAAAAGTTTGAATTTACAAATAGAGACTCCGATCTTTCCTATTCACGTTTTAACTTCAGTTAAAAGAAAAAAATGATCATTACAAGCATTCTGAATATATAATATTTTTGTTCAAACTTTTAAACTTAAGCATGCAATTATAAAACTACACAACTTGTGGTGAATATAGACTTAGAAATGAAATTTGTCTTATGGATTCTTAAGCTAATTAATTATTTAGAGTGGTAGCTATGTATTTCTTTTTAATATTATCGCTAGATATTTAGAATAAAAGATAAAAATAGTGTGGTTCACAAACTGTGGAATGTTGTCCTATGAGATCTTTACTTTTTACACATTAATTAAAAAGAAAATGGTGCTTAATTTAAGACCTGTATCATTAATTTTGAGAATTCCATATAACATGTTTAGATTATTCTCATCCACCTCAGACTCACCACCTCTAATCATCATAATATCCACCATATCTACCCATTGTATCCTCCTTACCCTAACACTTTATATACGCTTTTCTTTCTTTTGTTAATTTTTGAAAATAAAATATACTTTGATTATGTTCTCCACACCTAACTCCTTCCAAATCCTACCCACCTCTCTAAACACTCAATTTCAGGTTCTCTCTCTGTCTCTCATAAAGAAAAACAAAAAAAATAAGAAGTAATAAAATAAAAAGAAAAAAATAAGATAAAAATATCAAAACAAAACAAAAAGCACACAAAAGACGTGAAATCTGCTTTGTGTTTCGCAACTACTCATTTCTGGGCATGATGTCTAACTTGGAGTGTGGTTCATATACCCAACTTCACCCCACTAACAAAAAATTGATTTTCCCATTGACAACAGGTATCTATTATATATAAGTAGCTTCTTGGTTAGACATAGGACTTCATTTCTACTTCTCCTTCCACATGAAGTGATTTTGTCTATTTTTCTTTTTAATTTTTTATTATTATTTTTACAAGAAAAACTTACATTACTCCCCTTGTTCCCGGCCCTCCTGCTCCCCCCCACCCCACCGCCCTCCCCCTGCTTCCTTAAGATGGGGCAGGATACCCTGCCCTATGGGAAGCTCAAGGCCCTCCCCGCTCCATCTCTGTATAAGAAGATGTGCATCCATATAGACTAGGTTCCCCAAAACCCAATACATGCAGAGGAGATAGGTCCCAGTGCCATTATCATTGGCTTCTCAGTCAGTCCCCATTGGCAGTCACATTCAGAGAGTCCGGTTAGGTCATATACTCATTCACTCCTGGTCCAGCTGGATTTGATGAGCTCCCAATAGATCAAGCATGCTGTCTCTGTTGGTGGGCCAGTCCCTCAAGGTCCTGATGTCCTTGCTCATCTTCTCCATCCTTCTGCCTTT
>JAQHUG010000007.1:2109302-2122845 GCA_028555095.1 Dicrostonyx torquatus
CTTAATATCTTTTCATGGAAAGAGGTCAGCATTATAAATTTCTCTAGAATAGTTTTAACTATTTCTTTATTTGTTATTTTCTATAAAAATTCTTAATCTATATATCCAACTGTTTGCAAAATGTGTTATAAATATTTATTGTAGCTGTATTAATTTTGTGTAAATAAAGCATTTATTAAACAAACAAACAAACAAAAAAAGGTCCTTGGTAAAATAAACACCTTAAAAAGTATTTATCAAACACTTGCAAAGAGTGGTGATGTAGCCTATGTAATTACCTCAAATGAAAAAAAAAAGTTGCTAAAAATATAGATTCCAGTGGTCTGATGGATTTATAGAAAAGCAAGTAAGAAAAATCTTATAATCAAGATATAAGTTCAATAAAGTTGCATGTGTTTTAGTATATGTGAATAGATTGCACCACTCATGTATCAATATCACTCTTCTCAAATTTTATAAACAGTAAAATATTTTAGGGAAAAATGGTATTAAATAGTTTCGAAAACAAATTTTCCATGTTGCTTGAGCTAAGCCCACATTTTATCATGTGGTGGGATCCACTAGTTTACTGATTGTCCTTCTATGTCTATGACTATTAGGAAACTTCAACTTAACACTTCACTCATGTCTTCCTCTGACTCATCAAGACTTTCTAGCATCTACCAAACCTTCTTTATACAGATACCTGATAAATGTCCTTTACAACAGGGCATGTGGTTTTTTTTCTTGCCACATATGGGATTTTTTGGAGTTACTTTTACTTGCCATGAACTTTCTTGTTAAAGCAATCTCTTTTCTACAAAATAATACCTCAAAAGTAGCACATACTAATGGAATTACTTCACACATATGGGGTTGCCACCGTTTTGGTGATATATACAATAACACAATATCATACACGACAGCCACCCTCTGTTGACACATTTGTGAAGGCAAACATACAGTGTTACTCAGTGCTTTGTTTTACATCCCATCTCCCACAATTATTTGTCTAGTACTTAACAAAAGGATGGAATGTTGAAGAGTCCTCAAATAAATATCTGTCATTCATTTAAAAGTTGGAATAGTCTAGAGAAAGTATAACAATTATATATCATACAATAACTTCTTATTCATGAAGCTTTCGTCATCACTTTATGACCAATGAGCAACACATATAGAAAATAATTTTGCCACTGTGCTGTATCATAAATGGAAGAAGTGGTCGTAATTTTTAATGCTTCAAAATTAGTGAAAATGCTGGATGTAAAATCTTAAACAAGGACAGTTTCACTTTACTAACACATCTAATTAGCCAACTCATCTGCCCACAAATATAAATAAAATGATAGTGATTTTTTTTCAAAGAAGAAACTACTAGATGAAAACACTTCTTTATTAAAAAAAATTTTGTTTAAAATGTTTAAATGATATCACTTGGGAGGTGATAAATTGTGACAGAATTGATAAAAAGATTTAAAGTTGCAAATGGAGACAGTTGTCAAGTTCTCTCTTCAGACTACTCCCTGAATGTAACATAGCAGAATATATCTAACATAATATTCTCTCCTTTATATTCAAAAGTGTATGTCATTAGGAATTATTTTTTTGCTGTGTTCTTTTAGTAGTATAGTTGTAGTAGGTTTTCACTTAGACACATGACCTTATCTAGTTTCAGGTTCTTGGCGGTTTTAGCAGTTGTCAAGTATATATTCCATCTCATAGAGGGGGCCTTAGATCCAATAAAAAAGTGGTTGGTTACTCCATAGCATTTGTATCACTATTATATTAGTATACAGGAATTTCACTGTTGTAAAGTCATAGGATTTATGGTTGGGAAATATTAGTCATTAATTTTCTCTTCCTGCAATATGCAAAGTACCTTTTAACACCACAAATGCTAGTCAGTAGGGGTGAAGGTTCTAGTAGGGCACCCACACAATTTCTCCATGCTCGATGGCCTAAGTAAGTAGTCATCAATAGCGTCTTACCATTAGAATTTGAAGGTAACTAATAATTTTGGCCAGAAGCTGTAATATTTAGGGGGTTCAGTAGAGCTCCATTGGTGTAAGATATTTATTTGGAACATTGACTCCCTTATCATATTATAGCTCCATTTAAATTCCTTGAATATATGTTTATATTCCAGGAAGCTTCTAAATTAATAGATCTCCATTGATCAGGTAGCTCAACATAAGAGTAGATAGCATAAATCTGAAAATAGAGAAATTTTGGAATAGGCTTGTTCCCATTAGCACAGGAAAGTCTATGGTACAGAAAAGGATGACCATTCAGATCGCTGATAGCACAGCCCTTAAGACCAATGATTGATCAGTGAGACACAGGAAGCTAAAAGAAAGCTTCTGTATAGCAAAGATCAGTATCATTTGAGCAAACCAGCAACCTACAGAATAGCATAAATCTTTCCAAATTAGAATTACAAGGAACAACAACAACAAAAATAAAATAAATCGAAACCAAACAAACAAACTGAAAACCTTGAGCATCAAGAAAAAAAAAGAGATAATCCAATTTTAAATATACACTATAGAACTAAACAGAAAGTTCTCCAGAGATAAACAAACATCTGAGAACACCTATAAAAAAAAAAAGAAAAGAAAAGAAAACTTGAATCTTCTTCTCCCAAACCAATCAAGTACCCATAGTCCCTCCATGACAGGGCGTCTCATGAACCTCTTCATGGTCTATGCTACAGTGTTGACTGGCTTTATCTAGAGTAAGCAAACACAGCTTCTATGAGGTTATCAATGAAGCAGCCCTGTCATGTCCCCAAAACGCTGCTTCTCACCGGGTCTCCCAATCTCTTGCTCTTAGGATCTTCCTGCGCCTCTTCTGCTCTTTTCCTTCAGATTTGGGAAGGAGGGTGATACAAATGACACATTTGTTTATAATGTTTGAAAAAAGAAGAATATTTTTCATATTAAATCAAATGGTGTTTTTTTTCTCATTTGGGTAAAATAATAGCAATGGATTCAAAAATATGTGTTAACATATTCTAAGCTGTTAAAGCATCATCTTTTCTCCACAGAGAGAACTGTCATTACAATACCACCATCTAAAATGGATGTCACAGTCGGTGAGAGTATTGTTTTACCCTGCCAAGTGTCTCATGACCCTACTATGGAAGTTGTATTTGTTTGGTACTTTAACGGAGACGTCATAGACTTAAAGAAAAGTGTGACTCATTTTGAAAGAATTGGGGGAGTAAGTACCTAAAAATGTTAAGTTCTTAATAAAGCATGTTAAGCATGAATCCACGTAGTCCATAATCATCCTCTCCATTTTTATTACAGAAATAATCACTATCTGCACATAAAGCTGCATCTGTTTTTGTTTTGCTTCATTTTATGTGTTTCACAAAAATACTTGTTTTCTAGATGCAATTGAAGGGGATAAAAAAGAGAAATTATAGAAAACTCTAATAATCTTAATATATCTTCTAATTTCAAAACTGTTTTATGTTGAATATCTACCCAGCTGTAAAGAAAATAGGACGCGCTGTGTGTGATTATTCATTCATCCAATTCCCTCTTTCTGTCTACAGGAATCTGTTGGGGATTTGATGATAAGGAATATTCAATTAGGACATTCAGGAAAATATCTATGCACAGTACAAACAACACTGGAAAGCTTGTCTGCTGTAGCTGATATCATTGTGAGAGGTGAGCAGAAATGATGAAAGAGGGGTTCTAGTTTTTATTCATGATCCTAAATGTCCATATATAAATGGCAGCTGTTTGACGAATTAAATGTGGATAAGGGGATGAGGAAAAACCAGATAATTTCCTGTTTTGTAAATTCCAAGAGTCCATCATATGGGTTCTGTTGTTATGGGCAATAAATGACTACGCTTAGCAGAGTACCAATTCCTAAAATATAGACTTGCCTATTATTTGCAATAAACAGTTACTGTCATAACAAATAAAATGTATAGTATTTGACATTTGTCCATAGTCATTATATTTACTTGAACTACAGTTGAGAGAGAATGGATATTAATTTTTAAATCAGATCATTGTTACATATTATTCATTAAATACATTAGTATTGCCTACTCTCTAAAGATGCCATTTCTAAGTTAATGGGTCATTTTGATAATACATTTGGATAAGATAGATTTTTAGTATTTAATCTACAACTGTCAGCTTGTATTCAGTAATTTTCTTTATATATATTGCAGGTAAACTAAGGCATTCTAGTCCTCAATTGATATATTTAAATATTTCCAACACAGTCATCATAAATAATATTTTTCCAGGTCCCCCTGGTCCTCCAGAAGATGTAAAAGTGGAACACATCTCAAGTACCACTTCCCAGCTGAGCTGGAGACCTGGTCCTGATAATAACAGTCCCATTCAAATATTTACTGTTCAGACTCGGACACCCTTCTCTGTGGGCTGGCAAGCTGTTGCTACAGGTAAGTGACTTCTGTATGTGATACTCATTGTTATAATATCTTAATTTGATAACCCTAATAAACATATTTACAATACTTAATTTTATTAATATAAATTTTCAACTATAACCCCAAACTAGAGATACCTAATATTAATAACTTAATTAAAGCAAGAATAAATAAGAGAGTAGATAGGAAGAAATAAATTCATGGCTGAAATCAATGAAATGGAAATAATAAAATATGTCATAGGAAAAAAATCATTGAAATAAAGATTTGATTCCTTGAATAAAAATTAACTTTTAACCAAAATAACAAAAGAAAAGAGAAAGATCAAATTTCATAAATGAGAAATGAAAAAGACATTCCAACAGACAATGAGAAAATTCAGAGAATCATGAGGATATACTTTAGCAATCTGTGTTCTACCAACTGGAAAACCTAAAGGAAATGAATTAATTTCTTGATATATTGGTCAAAATGAAATAAAGCATTAAACAGACCCCAATCCCATAGCCAAATATAATCAGCAATTTAAAAATATTTCAAAAACAACATCTACATTCAGATAGATTCATTGCTGATAGCTGTAAGACCTTTATAGAAGTACTAATGCCAATATTCCACAAGTTATTCAAGAAAACAAAATTGAAAGAATATTTTCAAATTTTTTATAAAGCCATTATTAAAATAATGCCCAAACTATATAATGATACAACAAAAACAAAAAATCAAAAAAGGAAATAATAGCTCAACATTTTTTATAAACATAGATACAAAAATTCTCAGTAAAATGCTTGAAAACATAATTTAAGGACAAATTAAAAAAGATTACCCACTCTGATCCAGTGAGTTTCATGCAAAAGATGTAGGGATATGCAAATCAACAAAGTAATCTATGACGTAAACAGTCTAAGTGACAGAAACTACATGGTCATTTCATTAGTTGCTGAGAAGACATGTGAAAAAAACCCAACACCCTTTCATGTTAAAAATCTTGGAGAAGCTAGGGGTAGGAAATACCTCAACATAATAAAGACAATTTACAGCAAGCCAATAATCAGTACCATTCTAAATGGTGAGCAACTGAAAGCTTTCCCATTAAGATTAAGAACATGACAAGAATATTCACCCTTTAAAGCTGTTCAATACAGTGATAAGACAACTGAAGAGGATCGGGGGGATACAAATAGGAAAGGGAGAAGTCAAAGAATTTGTTTTTTGCAGATGTTATATTATTCATCAAACTCCCTAAAGACTCCAGCAGGACATTCCTATAGCTAATAAATGCTTTCAGCAAAGTAGCTAGACACAAAATTAACAGATAAATATCAGTAGACTTCCTATATTCAAATGAGAGTCTAGAAATAAATGATGGATACAACACCTTTCATAAGAGCCTCAAAAGTTAAAATACCTTCTAATAACTCTAACTAAACAACTGAAACACTTATATAATAAAAATTATAAGACTTTGAACAAAAACCATTGAAGAAGTCTTCAGAGGATGGAAAGACTGCCCTCCCATGCTTATTTTCAGTATAATTAATATGAAAATGACAAGAATCCCAAAAGCAACTAACAGAATCAATCCAATGTTCATCAAAATTCCTACATTGTCCTTCACAGAAATTGAAAAAAAAATAATTTCATTACTCTATGTATACACATGCAAAAAAATAAGGATAATTTTGTGTTCTTGACTAGTGTATATTCATGACCTTAAGTACTCAGTTCAGATTTTTGTATGGTTGCTTTAGTCCCTGAAATTCTCAATGGACAAACATATAATGCAACAGTAGTTGGTTTGAGTCCTTGGGTAGAATATGAATTTCGTGTCGTTGCTGGGAACAACATTGGAATTGGAGAGCCAAGCAAGCCATCAGAATTGCTGAGAACCAAAGCATCAGGTAAGAAACAACTCAATGTTTACTGCAGACATGGACTGTCTTTTCTCTCATAGTTCTTAAAGAAGGCATTTTATGAGTCCTTTAGAATTGCAAGAAGAAAATTAGTGTTGATGAGTTAGGGTTTCCAGTCTTCACATTTATATTGAGGCAAATCTAGGTGAATCCCACTCATTCCCACAATTTGAGCTTTAACTTGAGTTGGGTAATGGAAACAGATGTGTGAAAATAAGAGCTTTACAGTAGCAGCCTTTATACTATATTTTCTAGTCAAACTCCAATAGGGGCTCTATAATTGGAAGATATGTTAGGGTTTGTTCATTAGATAGATGATAGTAAATAATTAATATAGCATCTATTTGACTCAACCAAATCTCATTTTCATCTTTTTTTTTAAACTCTGATCTATTTATAACAGTATAAATTCTTCTTTGGGAAAATAAGGTAATTTCTAAACCACTGAGCAAAAATGCTAATTTAGTATCAGCTAGATCACTGAACAGCAGAATCCAAGTGAAAACTTACTCCAATTCAAGTCTTTGTACATTTTTATGACATACCCTCTTCTTTCACCTCAGCTTTTATTTCCCTGATAGCATACCCAATCTTTTGCCATCTAAAGCTCATACAATTCCATTTTTTCAGCCAAGTAAATATAAAACACCTTTGTTCTTGCTGCCCTACTTTTAAAAAAAAAAACATGAGTTATTTCCATAAAGAGTGAACAATTATCAAAATTATCAGATACTAATAATTTCCTTTTAAACGAAAGGTTTTTGTTTTGTTTTGTTTTTGTAATGCTAGAAATGGAATTCAGAGGCCTTCCCATGCCAGGCAAGTGCCCTAAAAGGCAATGTACATCAAACACCTGACACTATTCTTTTGCTTTAGAATAGATTATCAAAATAAATATATTTGACAATACTAACACTGAATTAAGTCATGTTGAAATGTGAAAGTGAATGGGAGGTTCCTTTATTTTATGGATGATGGACTGAGAACAGGACCTAGAAAAAAACCTCATTGTTACCGGCTTTCTGTATTTGAACCCTTAACTAAGGATTTCCACACTCAGAATTGTCCAAGTAGCACATTCCCTTCCACCCACATGAGCAGTAGCTTCAGTTTCACCTTGAAACCCAAGATTCAGGTGCAGTCCCCTGACTCTGGACACTAGCTTTACTTTCCAGGATTTTTTTCAGCCACTGTACCACTTGTTTTGGCAAGGCTGACTCCTATGGTGGAGCTAATGAAGTAACATTTGCATGTGACTGCTACTGACCATTGTCATTTTCTTGAACAATAAGACTTGGAGATTTTCATAGTGATATTCTACAAAGGTATACTCTATCATGCTAATGTAACCGACCACCGTCTTCCTGGTAATCAAAAAAATAACTTTTTTAGATACGGTTTTAATATTAACCCTAGTTTATGTTAAATTGAATATAGAAAGCACAGGATGAAGATATGGCTCAGAAGTTAAGAGCTCTTTGCTTCCTGCTTTTCCAGAAGACCTGGATTGTGTTCATAGCTTCTAGACTGAGTGACTCACAAGTCCCTGTACTTCCAGCTCTAGCACCCTTGTTTGATTTCCAGAAGCAACTGCAAATTCATGGTGTACGTTTACACAAATACAAAATACATAAATTATATTAAAAATATTTAAAAGAAAGGATTTTTCTGCTTCTCATTACATTGGAAAATAGAAAAAACAACTTAGGTTGATGTGAAAATATTACTTAGATAACTAACTATGGAAAGGTCTTGAATACATGTGAAGCTGCCACTATATATTGAGTAACTCTTGTAGACATTACCCTGACCAAGCCATTTTTGAAAAAAATGAACAATAATACTTAGACAATACAGCTTATGTTCAGGTGAGCTTTATGAAAAGAATAAGCAAACAAAATGAAGGATAAACTGAACCTTAAAATGTATGGTGGGAATTGCTATCTTAAAAAGGAGCATCAAATTATCAATTATCATACCATAATTGCTGATGTTGCTGATGGAGCTAATATAAAAGAATGAAGTAAAGAATGAATAATTCTTTAGTCATAAATTATTCACAGTAGTCTAAAAGAAAACTGACATGAGTGAGTTCTCCCCAACACACACACACACACACACACACACACACACACACACACATTTTTATCTCTAACTGAAATCTCCAACTATACCCAGTAATCTTATTCCTAACTTCTAAACCTTGGACAAAAATGGTGTCATGTAAATAATTCTCCCCAGTTCAACATGTGCAAAGCATACTCAGCAGCTTTATCCAATATTAGATTTACTTTGCTTTGTATTATGTCAACAGAAGGAATATTTTTAATCCCTCTAAGTATGTGTTAACATCTGTATTCTGACTATGCACTTCCTTTGAGATATATCCTAGCTCTTATTATGTTTGCAATTTACCATGAGCCATGTTTACCACTGCAGTCCTCATAGACATAGAATTGAAAAACATATTCATATTATTATCAGTATTATTGGTGTCTTTGTTTTAGATCTGAAGATTAAGCTGAAGTCATAGCCCCTCAGTGATTCTCTGTACAAAAGAAAACTCTGATTTTACAAGTGAAATGTTAAAAATTGTTCTCATTCTCTCCAGAGTGATTTGAGCACAAGAATTTAATTTTAAATGTTAAAATATCCTGTTAGTTAAGAAAGGAAAAACATCCAGCTTGTTTATTGACAAAAAATAATTAATTAATGTACTGCCTGAGTAACTTGTTTACAGCACAACTGTATAATTAGGCACTAAATCAGCGGTGTCACCGTTACCATCTGAATGCAACATCATTTTGCCAATTAGTAGATGATGCATAATAATGTCAAACACACGATGTTACTTGATTTTTAATTAATTTTGGAGCCAAGGTGCCCATGTATCAAACAAAACTGTGTCCCCTCTCTTGGAAATTTGGATATGTATAAACATCATTTATGTTCATTAAAAATTCAACACTCTCAGTCTGCCAGGGTGAGAGCTTTGAAAGGTGAAACCCTCCCAAACAGGACTCTTCTTGATGAAGTTATTTCTTTCATCCTTACCATCCACATTTCTCTTGATTGTCTGCAGTCCCCATTGTGGCACCAGCAAATATCAATGGAGGCGGTGGAAGCAGATCGGAGCTTGTCATTACGTGGGAGGTAATTTTCTGTCCGACTAAGTTATTTTTGAATGAGTAACACTTAGCTAGCTAGGTAGAATACAGAAAAACAACAAAGCTTAATTTGGTTGTTACAGAGGATATATAAAAATTCAGGGCAAAAATGTACATCACCCTAACAATAAGTTATTTAAGGGTGGTATTACATGATTCTTATTTCTACTAAAGTAAGAGAATGTGGCTAACTCAGCACAAATTGTTCCACATATAAGAAAACAATAGCAGTATCTACTGAGCCACGGTCAGTAGTCTTGTAATTATGACTGGTGGATTAGGTATTATTTTATTGATTAGTTACAAAATTCTTTTATTGGGGTTATTACAGACTTAGTAGAGCACAGTCAAAAATTGATTATCATTCTAACAGTACCCTTCACAGCACCAACTGTTCTTTCCCAGCATCTAGAAGAAATGTTAGGAGCATCATATAGCTTTTTTGGTCATATTATTTCAATGTAACATATAGATTTACTTTTTCTTTTACAGATTACAAATTTTATTATCATTAGGCATCATAAACTTCAAAACAGATGTGTCCAGTCCTTTGACATTGCAACATGGTCTTGCCTCTTTCAAGTTGTTATGTATTAAATATATATATGTGTGTGTGTGTGTGTGTGTGTGTGTGTGTGTATGTATATATGTATATCTCCCCCTTAACAACATGTTAAGTAAATTCTCTTTTTTGTGTTGGGCACCATTCATTCATTCATCCATTCATTCAGGTGTTTACCCAGTCACATGCAGCCTACAGAGGAAAGGTTGGGCCTGGCTGCTTCAGTTTCAGCCAGTCTATATTTCCGCATTTGTAACTCCATACTTTCTTAACTAGGAATTCTATAGTATGTAGGAGATTTGACAAAGAAAATGTTCAGTGGTTAATAACCAATGTATTGGGTGTTGGCAGGTATGGGGAAGCCAAGTAAAGACCAGATTGCTGCCAAACAGCCTATGATACATTATACAGATTTCTAAATTATCTGATTCAAAATGTCACAAATGGCAAGGTTGAGGAATTCAGCAACAGAGAGAGAGAGAGAGAAAATGAAGAGAATGAGAATGAGCAAGCAATTGTGAGACAATATTAATCATTCATCCTGCCTATATGGGGGGAGACTAGGAAGTAAATGTTGCTTCTTTTAGGTTATATATGACAGTGAGAGACCTACTGTCAATGACCTGGAATTGTCCTTACTTCCATGTCACTTATTTTCTGTGGGTATTTTGGAGCACGATGCTTAGATGATAGTGTGACCCCCATTCCTACTCTTTGGTAGGATTTGTGAACTAAGAACATAGAACTTTCCATGCCTAAGGGAGAGGAGAGACATATTTGTGGAGAACTGCAGGGTTTTGTGGGCTACCCAGAGAGACTCATGCCCCTCCAAAAAAGTTGTAAGGTAGGGTACAGAGCTGTCATCTAAGGATACAGATATAAAATGTGGATTATGTGGGCATTGAACATTTGAACATGGGATTCTTACTCCATACTCTTTCATGTTGTTGTAACACATAATGAAGAAAGTTTTCCAGCTCATTCTTTTAGGAGTCAGTCAAACGTTATTTTTGGCCATTTGAATTTGATGTTTCGAGTGAGTATAGGTAAAATATTGCTTTTGGTTTTGATAGTAATATAAAATTTAGATGTCTACATTCATCAGATGCTGTATAAGAATCTTTCTTCTAGTAGACGTGAGTTTTGCTGATTTCTTCCCATTTTTTTTTCTCCTCCAAGATCAGAAATGCTTTGGTTCTTATTGTCTTTATTTACTCTATATGTGTTTTGTGTTGCTCATATGTATGTGTTTAGATATGATTATTTGGGATTGGATCATCAAAGGAGTAAACTGACCCTCACTCTTTAAACAGCCATTAGTTGTCTGAAGTTACTCATACATAGGTAGAGCTTTGTGACCTCTCATTGCCGTTGACATGTTAGTTAGTATTATTACTGTGCAGCTCTTGTTTAGGTGGCCACATTTTTGAGATTTTGAGATTTTGTGGCTGCAGCTTTTTCTCTCCCATATGGAAGACACTATTACACAGCAGACATTCTTGTCCTCTGGCTCTTACAATTTTTATTTTCTGTATCTCCCACAATGCTCCCTGAGCATTATGGATAGAGGCTGTATTGTAAATGTATCAATTATGGTTGATTACCCCATGTTGTCTTTCTATTTTGGCCAGTTTTTGGTTTTTATTTTTTTATTGATGTTTATTGAGCTCTACATTTTTCTCTGCTCCTCTCCATGCCTCTCCCCTCCCGCTTCAACCCTCCCCCAATGTCCCCATGCTCCCATTTTGCTCAGGAAATCTTGTCTTTTTCTACTTCCCATGTAGATTATATCTATGTAAGTCTCTCTTAGTGTCCTGATTGTTATCTAAGTTCTCTGGGATTGTGGTTTGTAGGCTGGTTTTCTTTGCTTTATGTTTAAAAACCACCTATGAATGAGTACATGTGATAATTGTCTTTCTGTGTCTGAGTTACCTCACTCAAAAATGTTTTCTAGTTCCATCCATTTTACTGCAAAATCCAAGCTGTCGTTATTTTTTTCTGCTGTGTAGTACTCCATTGTATAAATGTATGGTCTCTGCCTGCTACAAAAACAAGCTTCCTTGATGAAAGGTGAAAACTTCAATTTATCTATGGTTATACGACTATGTATTTAGGATACAGTTAAAAATTATCCTGGGGTAGGAAAGTGACAACAATAGGTTCTCCATTAGGACCCACAGTCTCTCTAGCCAATGTATAACTCTAGATTTACAGTACCAGGTATGAATTTAATTCAATTGAGTGGACCTTAACTTCAATTAAATAATTGTTGGTGATCCCCAATATATAAGTGGAGCTATTGCATTGTTTGGACCATCTTATCATACGAGAAGTGCAATGTTATTGTTCAAAGACATTACAATTGTGGAGTCTCTTCTCCCATCATAGTTTGCATTACACATTGTCATACTATGAGAACCAGTTCTCAATGAGAGTTTGAGATCATTTCTAGATTGACTCCTTTTAGTCCTTTGCCTGAAGTGTGGTACTTTGTTTCCCAAATTCTTATTTTCGAAACCATCCTGCAAGCCAGGTGTGAATAGGCAATTAGTTGTCCTCTGTTTACAGAATTAAACATTGCAATTGTATCTGGGAATGAAGAAGCTTCTAAATAAATCCAATGCAAGTTGCTGAATTCTGACTAACCTCTTCCAAAGCTTTCCAAATTAATTAGTTAATCTTGGTCTTTTTAAGCACAAAATAAAAAGTATTACTCTTTTCCCATCTCACCAGCTGTGGTTTCCTCATCATTTCACTCTCTGTTTGTTAGACTGTTCCATATGGCATAAAATAGAGTATATCTTGGGTCATCTCGATTAATGGGGATTTATTTTAAAGCTAGAGAGTCATGAGGATTTGAAAAAGTGTCTGCGTTTGAGTATGTGGTCAGTGGAGTAAGTGGAACGTTGTTCATCACTGTAGACTGTGGGAGTTCTTTTCCATGCTCAGTTTTCTTGTAGTGAAGACCCAACTTTCCTAGTTTCTTGTGTGCTGGAGAGAGTCCTGCAGCCAGTAGTTACCCACCTAATGGGATGCGGCCTCTTATACTATTTATGCCAATGTACAGCTTGCATCCATCTCTTTCCTGGCTGTGGTATTCATTTTCTGATATCTATTCCAGCAGAGGATTCTGATTTGTGAGTCTACCTCTAAATAAATAACTGTCTATTTCTCAATTCTGAGCTAGTGTGAAATTTCTTTTAAGTATCCTTCTTCATCTGAAACCCAACGTGGGGCATGCAGCTCTACACATTTCCTTTGCTTGAAGTTTTGTACCTGGTTGGTAGCAAAATTCTATTTCCTCCTTACTTACTATAGAGCATTTTAAAGATATTTATTACATTCATTTATTTTCTTCATGTGGGTGTGTGTGCTTATGTGCATGCATTTTTCCATTTGAAGGTCAGAAGACAACATTCAGATGTCTGTTCTCTCCTCCCACTATATAAATCCAGAAATAGTTTCCAGGTCATCTAAATAAGCTACACGCATCTCT
>JAQHUG010000007.1:2123765-2142070 GCA_028555095.1 Dicrostonyx torquatus
AAGCATCTTTACCTGCTGAGCAAACTCTCTTGCCAGAGAGCTTAAAATGCATAACAATTGTCTCTAACTCCTTAATGTTCTTTCTTTCTCATATTTTCTACTTATTGCCTATACTGGTTTTACTTCATTACCCTCCAGACCCCAGGTTTCATATTGAAAGCCCGTAAGAGGAATCATTTGAGTTTATTTGTTGCCATAGAGCACAAGAGTCTACAGCAGGATTTATCCCAGAATCTAGGGTATATGATATAAGATTCTTTTGGTTCTGAAGTGTGTACCTGTTGTAAGCAGCAAGTCAAATGGATTCAGTAAAGTATATATGTGACCATGAAAACCACTAGGACTGTACTGGGTCAGATACACATTACAAAAAAATAAAGTAATTAAACAGAAGTATATTTCCTGTAGAAAAGCAGTAAATTCCATTGAGTCATAAATAAAATGTAGCTATAATCAGGTGAGATGTTTGTTCAGATTGAAGCAGAATTTCATTTTTTCTTGCTGAGTTCATATAATTAAAATTTTCATCTATACAATGTTCTGAAAAAACACATACCTACTTTTTTCTATGAGAAGAAAAATTAAATGTGCTCTGTGAAATTTGTTTTTTGAAAATTCATCATGTGTATATTTTTGTAAGGACAAATACACAGTGATGCTGTTTATGAGGCATATGCTTTCATAGATTGAACGGTTCTTTATACTTTTAAATAAAATACTCTATTTCTTACAGGGTATAGTATTAAAAGTGAGTATATTACACACTCATCTTAAAATTTCTCAAAGTATTGAAAATAAAGTATATTTAGCATGAGAGAAATAGTTAATAAGTTAATTTCATGCTGAGCTTAAAAATTCATGTAAGATTATGTTGTAGCTTGTATCATTAAGGCTTTCATTGTTTTAGTGTCTGTTATCATTACAATTTATTAATATATCTTTGGAAGAGATATAATACATCATACCTTCTTTATATTTCTTTTTGAAATTTGTAGCTCTCTCTAAAAGTTCCTTTCATTAAAATCATTTTTCTAAATGAGACTCTGAATAAAAGTGTCTGCAGTTCTTCATTAAATATTATAATTATCTAAAACTGCTTTTATAGAGGAATACATCAAGTGATCAACAAATATAATAATAGTGCAAAAGATTTCTTTAGGATGACTCAGTTGTTGATTGCATTCTGCCCAAGTCCATTCCAGAAGAACTTCAGAATGGAGAGGGATTTGGATACATTGTCATGTTCCGGCCAGTGGGCTCAACAACGTGGATGAAAGAAAGGGTAGCTCTTGTTGAATCATCAAGGTTCATTTACAGAAATGAGAGCATCTTGCCCATGTCTCCCTTTGAAGTCAAAGTAGGAGTGTACAACAATGAAGGAGAAGGATCCTTGAGTACTGTGTCCATTGTCTACTCTGGGGAAGATGGTAAGCTGCCTTTAATGCTGGGATCTTTTATTTTGTTCCTATGCATAATTCTCTTTTATTTGGTTTTTGTTTTCCTTGAGGTTCTCTATTAAAGATAGTGATGTAGTGATGTCTTTTTTTTTATGGTAGAACCTCAGCTGGCCCCAAGAGGAACTTCTGTGCAAAGTTTTTCTGCTTCTGAAATGGAGGTCTCCTGGAATGCCATTGCTTGGAATAGAAATACTGGAAGAGTGCTGGGCTATGAGGTAATTTACGTTGACTTCACTCTGCATATGTATGCAGAGGCTCACTATACAATATCTTTTGCACAGACATTTATTAAGATTCCCTTTTTCCTGTCATGTGACAGTATATCTGTTGGTACTGTGCTTTATACCAATGTGTCCAAACAGCTACACGGCTATTTTAAAAGAAGAATGTGGGAAATAGGGGTTAGGAGATGCTGGAAGGAGATGCTCTTTTTGGCTTCTACCTGCAAAGATGCACATAGTCACACACACACACACACACACACACACACACACACAAATGGACATACTTTTGCACAGGTGCATACACATACAAAAATGTTTTCTATAAATGAAATATTAATAATTTATTTTGGCTCACAGTTACAGAGTTTCAGAATATAATTGGCTTATGGATTTGGGGGTCACAATGAGGACATGCTGCCTCTGAGAACACCAGGAAGAGGAAAATGCTTGCTGTGGCAGCCAGGAAATGATATGTACAGGTCCAGTGTCACACTATCTCTTGCAAGGGTGTGACATTAATGACCTGTCTCTCTTTAGAAGGCACCACCTTTCAAGATTCCTTTACCTCCCCATAATTTCCTTGGCCTCTGGCTCTTTCAATACAGGGAACTTTGGTGTAGCATTGAAGATTCAAGCTTCAATGTTTTAACTCAAGTTAAACATGAGAAGATGGGAATATTTCCAGGTGGTCTTACGCAAACAAATTTGCCATTTTAAAATATCTGTTTTAATCAGTATATAGCTGCAATTAATTAATATGAGTGGCCTACAACATTGAAAGTATACATCAAAAGCATGGCTGAAAAATCAGTTGAGAGGACAGCACTCATGTGAATATGTTGTAACATAAAAACTTTTCCTTAGATTATAATGAAACTGCATTATCTAATTATTCAAACTATAGTCACTGTATTCTTAGAAAGTGGAAAAATTGAACTACTGTAGATCTTAAACCACAGAATTTTACTGACTTTAAGATATTTAATTATCAAGGTCAAGGGACTAAAGTGACAAAGAAACAAACAATTCAGATATTCCTCAATTTCTTCGTTCTGAAGTGTACAGGATGAAATAAAATACATTTGTAAGAACATCATTAATCACTTACTGTTCTTCACTTTGCAAGTCCAATGAGTCAGAGCATTGATATTTTGCCTTTCATAGAACAGTATTATTTTTTTAAAAAAAGATCTGTATTTTTTTCCTTTTCCTTTTCCTTTTTCTCCCCCTTTTCCATGATCCCTCTGAGAGAACCAAAATCTTATCCTCCCAAAGCAGGTGTTTTTGAAACACCATACCTAGAATATCAAACTTCTTTCCTCCAAGCCCTGCTGTTTATCTAAATTCTATACTCCTCACTGATCAAAATTGGTTTTCTCCAAAAGATCAGCTGTTTCCATTTTCCCCTCTTTGGAATTCATCCTATGCTTGCTTTTCACATAGAAATTCCAACATGGGGGCTTAAGAGCTCTTACAGAATTTTATATTCTGTTGTCTTGTTTCACTGTATCTGAAACAATGTTATTGCATCACAAGGGATTATAATAAATTTAGTTATTAATTGTTCTGAGACCCTAAGAAATCTGAAAGGAATGGTAACACCGAAACTTCAGAACTGAAAATTTGGTTGATGGCTTGGAATTTGTTTTAGTCTCCATTATTATGCCTTTTGTTAAAACTGATAACCTTCTGATATTTCATTAATTATTTTGGCAGCCTAAAAATATTCAGGCTTTCTTCTTTCACAGTGAATATTTCTGTTTTACTCTCCATAAATATTACATATTTATTTTGCTGTGTTTTGGTTTACTTTAATTAAACACGTTTTATCATTTATACTTGTATCATCTTACAATACTCCAGAGGTTGTTATGTTTTCCGAAAACAGTACATTGTTCACCATTTGTATTTGCCACTTAGGTCTTATATTGGACAGACAACTCCAAAGAATCTATGATTGGTAAAAGTAGAGTCAGTGGAAATGTCACAACCAAGAACATTACAGGTCTAAGAGCTAATACAATTTACTTTGCCTCCGTGAGAGCCTACAACACTGCCGGGACAGGACCCTCAAGTCCCCCAGTCAATGTCACAACCAAAAAGTCCCGTAAGTATATACATATATCCTAATCATGTCTTGTCACCAATCTGTGAATATTAACATTTCATGTCCTCTGTGGTCATTTTATCCTTGCTTCCAGATGGTTTTACTGCTGAGTCTGTTTGGTTGCTTTGTTTGTGCTTTAACTACAGATATTTTTTCTTTTTTTTTCTTTTTTCTTTGGTTTTTTGAGACAGGGTTTCTCTGTGGCTTTGAAGCCTGTCCTGAAACTAGCTCTTGTAGACCAGGCTGGTCTCGAACTCACAGAGATTCGCCTGCCTCTGCCTCCCGAGTGCTGGGATTAAAGGCGTGTGCCACCATCGCCCGGCATTACAGATATGTTTTACACTATGTGACCATAACTAAAATAAGTTACTTGGCTATTTTTGGAATTCTAAGAAAAAAGGACTTTGATTATGTATATGATAGACGAGAATAGTTCTTAAGATTAGGATCTTTAGTGCCTACTACAAAATATGCTAAAATAATGACCTCTCTTAGAAAACAAATTGGTTACTTTATTCTTCAGAGTTTTAATCATCTTATGTGTATAAGGACAAAAAAGAAAAACTACTTGTATTCTCATAAAATTTAGTCAAGGTTAAAGAGATAGTTAATAATAAAGGCCTAATTCCAATTCTAGTAAATTCTGAGTTTTATAATTAAAAACAGTCATTGCCAAGTGACGATCTACTTATCACCTTAGCTATGGTTCTGCAAGGTATTTCAAGAAAGTCTTTATTTTTAAAGCTAACAAGTTGTTTGCCATAAAATAATTGTTCCTGCTCCAGTATGCAACCTCAGTCATCACATATAATTGTCTACATATAGTGATACTTTGTCCCACTGTCCTCTACTTTTCCTTGAGAGAGGAATGTATGTGGCTACATTACTAGCTCAAATAATATCAAGCGTTACTAGAAATATATTGGATAGTAGTGAAAGGACCCAAAGATACATATTGCATTAAGATGAGAAGTTGAGAGATATTTCACTCTAGGTACTGAAGCAGACTCAGTCCAAATCATATCTATACAAACTCTTTGCTGCTTGAACTAACATTTTCCCCGTCAAAGCCTGAAGTTTATAGTAGTGACCAGCGTTGGACTGCCATCCCTGTGTGTTCTTTCTTCTACAGACACTCTGGTTGCATTTCTTTTTTGTCTTAAAAAGGATTAATTTCATTTTTGTATCTGTGTTCATGAGGTTGCAACTGTGTTTGTGCTTGTGTGTGTGTGTGTGTTTGTGCATGTATGCACACCTGCTGATGTCAGAAGAGGATAACAGGTACGTAAGAGTTGGAGTTAAAGTGATTATAAGCATCACAGGTAGATGATGGGAGCCAAACTCAAGTCTTCTTGAAGAGCAGTGTGCAGGGGAATGACAATGACCAGTGACTTCTTAGAACTTAGGAGACATATAGGATAAGAATATGCCTAAGCTGGCTTCCCCTTCTGCTTTCAGTCTTGAGTGATTATCATTGGTTCTAAGCAGAGATAAACAATGAGTGACTCAAAGGACAAAATATGACAACAAAGATTTTGGACTTTTATGTTGCCTTTAGTTACCGTGTATTCCCTGGTATATAAGCACAGTTTCTGAGCATCTGTTGTAGTATAAGTAACTGAAATTTCCCTGCTCTGTTTTACTTCATTTTGCTAACTTCAAATATAATGGATAGACAATTTTTCAGAAAAACATTAGATAAGCATTATTCCTATTCCTCCTCCTGTTTTACAATGAGTTAACTCAATCAATGTATTATTTTTGTTCTATACTGCATCATGACTATGGTGGTTTAAATAAGAAAGGCCTTCAAAGGCTCATTTGTTTGAATATTTGTCCCACCATTGGAATTATTTGGGAAAGACTAATAGTATGCTCTTGATTGTAGGCTTTGAGATTCCAAAAGACTCATGCTGTTCCCTGTGTGCTTTCTCTGTCTCTTGTTTGTGGATCAAAATGAGAGCTCTAAGGTGTTCATACCACCATGCATTTGTTCTGTCTTCATGGATTAAAAACTTCTGAAACTATAAGCCCAGTCATATACTTTATTGCATAAATTTCCTTGAACACTGGGTTCTGTCACAACAATAGAAAAATAACCAGTACAATGTTACTTCTACGTATAAGATTTAGTGCTAACCATTTGGTATTTGATAACCGATATCAAGTGAAACTCCTCCCTGGGAAAGACTACTGTTCCTACTCTAAGAATCCCCATTCCTGTCGTTTTTAGTCTGGGTGTGAAACCTTAATTTCCCACTTTCATTAGCATATCCTTCCTTTGTTATTATTGTTCAGGTCTTCTTTATGTGGCCGTGTTGATTAGATATCATGTGTGTAGCCTCTCTCATATTCCTAGAAGACAAAGTTTCTCTCACAACAAACTTCTTGTTCTTCTGTCTCTTATTCATTCTCCCGCCTCTTCTGTAATGATCCTTGGTCTCAGTTGTAAGAGTTGTGCTAGTGTTATAAACCTAACTGACTCCTGAGGCTAGTTAAGTAATGGATCTTGGAGGTGAACTTATATCCACTGTTTTAATAAATCATCATAATTCATGACTGCATTCTAAATATTAATTTTTATACACGCAGTTAAGTATAGTTCTCATCCCTTATCAAAGAAAGTTCTCTTTGAAACAGATAAAGTCCACTACAGAAAACCACAGCTGATAAAGTGAAAAAAGGCAAGTGATCTGGTGGTATCCACACATAAATAGTAAACCTACAGCTAATTTTTACTATCTTTAAGTAAACCCTCAATTTTTAGTGTTCCTTGTATTCCTAATAAGAGGGAAATGTCCTCTTTAATAACTATAAATTTTTTCTGCAATATATTTGTACCTGATAAGAGATCATGTAACTTTAGATTATTGTGACAGTCTTCAAAAAGATAGGACTCCATGGTGAGAGAAATGGGCACATGAATTCTAACTTATCCATACACTGTCATTTTGACTCATGTAAATATGTTTATTGTGTGTAAGTTTCTGGAGTGGTTGCAATATGTGTGAGGATTCTGCACCTATTTGCATGTTTCTGTGGAAGGTAAAGGACAAGCTCAGGAATACATCCAACTACTTTGAGATAAGGTGTGTGAACTGGCTGGTTTTGTGTGTCAACTGGACACAAGCTAGTGTCATCCGAGATAAAAGAATCTCAACTTAGGAAATCCATGAGATCTATCTATAAGGTATTTTCTCAATTACTAATCAATGGGGGAAGGGCCCTGCTCATGGTAGGTGGAACTATCCCTAGACTAGTGATCCTGGGTTCTATAAGAAAGCACACAGAGCAAGCTGGGGGATGCCAGCCAGTAGCTGTAGATGGAGAGTGCACTTTTGTTTCCTGGCCACCCAGACCTGAAAGTATTTTAATTGCAAGACTGTTTGGCCAATAGCTCAGGCATATTCCTAGTTATTCTTAAATCTTAAATTAACCCAATTCTATTAATGCATGTAAAACCATGAGGTGGTGACTTACTGGTAATATTCTGGCATATTTTCTTTTGGTGGCTACATGGCCTCTCCTTGACTCTACCTACTCTCTCTATATATTTCTGTTTGGTTTTCTGCCTGGCTTTACTCTGCTAAGCCATTGTCCAAAACAGCTTTATTCTTCAATTAATAAAAGCAGTACATATACAAGACATTCCACAACATCTCTCCTTTTCTGTCTATTTAGAAAGAAAGATTTTAACTTTAACATAGTAAAATGACATATACAAAACATTTATCAAGTGAGAATTATAGTTATAATATTTAGTTCATTTACATGTGGCAAATTAAGGAAAATACTGTATCATCTATCATATCTTTGTAAGTCTAAAGTTTTATATCTAATTTATATTTTATCATAACTAAGGAAAAGTATAATTATAACTATCTAGTCTTCAATTCCATCAAAGACCACAGAAAGATTATTATATTATTTAACTAAACAGAAAATACATTTTAAGCAACTTCCAAAGTTCTAGAAATGACTGAACAGTCACAAAAAATTCTTTTGTAACTTTGGGGCATCCATTGTCATCCTCTTGGCCTATAATGTCTGGCAGATTTTTCAATGAAGCAGGGAATTTGAAGATCTGTTCTGCCTTGTACTGGCAAAGTTCTTCAGTTGCTTACTTCTGTGTCCTGCAGAATGTCTGGAAACTTTTATGAAGCAGGAATACTGAAGGACTCTCCCATTTTTTGGAACGTCTAGTAGTCAGTTTTCTGTGGGTCCTGCATGTTCAAGTCATATAAAAATACCATCAGGCCATCCAGGCAAGAGAAGTTTCTTGCCCAAATGTCTAGCCTTGTCACATTAAAGGCAAATTCCATAATGAGATTTTGTGATGTCCCTTAACCACTCTGAGTTACTACTTCCAGAAGCAGACATGTATCACTGTTAAGAAAAGTCTAAGCATTTAAAATATTTTCAGTGCCATAGTCTGTAAGTCCTTGAATGTTTTGAAGAATACCATCTGTAATATATATGTCTGTTCATCTAGAAAACCTAACTTACATCACTATATGTTTGATTATGACAGATGACTAACTCTTAATCTGTATTTTAATAATACATTACATTTTTAAATGAGCTAAATAAACATACTACCTTAAACTAGTATAGAAATGTACATATAACAAAATTGACCTTAAATTTGTATCAATAAACCAAAGTTTAAACCAATGTATTCATTCTATATCATATCCCTTTTCTTTTCTTTTTTTAGAAAGACCTTCACTGTGACCATTAACCATTTATAATCACACCCTTTATATAAAAACAAACATTTATAAACAATATTGGTGGACTTGTAGACAGAAATGTAGTCATTTATAGATGGAAGTCTCTGTACTGGCCAGTTCAGCAGCTGTTCATTCCCAAAGAAACACACAAAGGCTTATATTAATTGCAACATGGCTTGTCTGATGGCTCAGGTGAATTCCTAGCTATCTAGCTATCTCTTACATCTTAAATTAGCCCATTTCTATTAATCTATATATTGCCATGAGGCTGTTGCTTACTGGTAATATTTTTCCATATTTCTCCTTCAGAGGTTACTTGGCATCTCCTTGACTCTACCTATTCTCTCCAAGTATCTCTATTCAATTTCCCACCTGGCTTTAATATGCTAAGCCATTGGCTTAAACAGCTTTTTTTTCATCAACCAATAAAAGCAACACATATACAGAAGAACATTCCACATCATTAGCACCCCTCCATAGCCTTTAATCAGCTCCTGTCTTTAGGATCCTGTCCTGTATGAGTTCTTTCCTGACTTTGTTTGGTGATGAACAGCTATGTGGAAGTGTAAGCCAATAAAACTTTTCCTCACATTTTGCTCATGGTGCTTAGTGGTAGCAATAGAAACCTTAACTAAGACAGTGCCTCATTGGTCTATGATTTACATTAAATACAGGCTAGAGTTGCTGGCCAAAAGGACCATGGATCCTCCCGTTTCCATCTCTTCCAGAGTATGGACTTCAAATATGCACCACATACTGGCATTTTTAAATCCTAAGAATTGAACTCAGTCTTCTAAAAACCACCTTACCAAATGAGTTATCTTCTGAGCCAAGATCTTTTTATATGATAATTATGAATATATGTTTATATCTGAGAAGCAGAGCTGGGGATGATGCTAACTTTTGGGGTTGTTGTGAGAACTAAAGATACTTAAAGATACCCAATGGCTAAGATATAGTGAGGGCTCGTTGCATGACAAAATGTATTACACAACATAGCCTATAAGTTTTACTTTAATTTTTTTAGCCCATTTTAAAAAGAAACAAAACTACTGTTACTTTTCACTTTTTCTTCATGAAATTTTTAGAGAAATTTTCATCAGAGGCCACAGAAGGACACCCAAAGTATTGGAGGTGCAATGGCTTTAATGAAACTTTGAAGGAAGTCCTGATTCTAAGTGGCATCATTGGATTTAACTTTGATTTTCCATGTCCTTGAGGTGATATCAAGATTACCTCTGAATACTGGTAGCAAGAAAAAAAAATTCTCATCCATCACACATTGAAACTGTCACCATCTAGATTTGTTACTTTCTCTTTCATTGTAAAGTCAGAAAAATGAGAATTCACATTTACCAAAGTCTCTAACTCTTGTGATTGGCTATTATGAAGAGCAAAGATATGGAGAGAAGAAAACTTTATTATTTTATTTTTAAATCCAAAGATTCTGTCATCTACTCAATGAAATGTGCTGCCATGAGCCACATAAAGTCCTCAGTTCTGATGTATGCATGCCTGCTGAAAATGTCTCTCTTACTGGATAAACAACATAGAGTAAGAAAAAGACAATAAAAGTATTATACATTGTAAGAAGTACCATGAAGAAAACAAGAGGCTAAGATACACATAAGAAAGATTATGGTGTGGGATGTGTATTTCAATAAGTATACACAACTTTGAGAGGCCAAAAGATCTCCATATCTGTATGTATATCTGCATATACACAAGTACATATAAAGCCTCATTAGTACTTTATAATGTCTTTTTAATATAATAATAATGTTGATAATGATTGTTTGGTGGTTGTTTCCAAATAATACATATGACGTACTTTTTTTTTTCATTTAAACTCTGCCTGGCCCATTATCTCCAGCCTTTTCTTGGCTAGCTCTCACACCTAAACTAACCCACTATAAAAGTCTGTGTGTCACCACGAGGTGGTGATCTTACCGGACAGTTCTAAGGTGGCTCACAACCAAACATATGACATACTTTTAAGTATCACACCTTAGTAAAAAAATAATGTATTTCTAAGACAACAAAGAGGTATAGCAAATGCACTGAGATCAGCACAGGCATCACTTCAATAGCAGTTAGATTTGCAAAAAAGAAAAAAATAAGAAAAATTCAAATCAATTGCACAAGGGAAAAAAGTATAAACAAAACAACAATGTAGAAACTTACTTTCAGACACTGCAGCAGAAAGTGTTTGCAAATTTGACTCAGTTTGCATCTGGACATTGACTGACTAGCACTCTGTACTAGATTCTCTTTTTGCTGTAAATATGCAATCAATCCATATTTAGACATAAAGGAAGCATTAAGCTTTTATTCCATCTTGCACTTATGTTCTTTCTCTCTTGCCCAAATGTCAACCCCATGCTGTTACTTAGAAGTGTAACATAAGAAGTTGTTTTTGAATTGGGTTCACAGTGTGAACTACAGCTGAATATAAATGCCATCTACAGAAAAATTGATTACAGGGAAACCATTAGAGCTATGAAGGGCTACTTTACTGCTGCTCTGTCACTTCATTAATAGAACATGATTTAGGCCTTTAGAAATTGCCTATGAAAATTAAAACAAAGTAGAAAAGGTGTTTGATTGTTGAGTTTACCACTCATGGGCATGATCCAAACAACATAACATGTTTTGTAAGATACATGCCATTTAATATTTTGGTTTTCTTAAGGTATCAGAAATTTTAATTTCATTAAAGAAATTGTCCTTTAATCCTCCCCAATAACCTGAACTGATAGCAGTGCAAATATTAAGGTGATAGCCTGTAAAACACCTTCAGAAGTTTTTGTTGTTCTCCTCCCCAATAACCCGAACTGATAGCAGTGCAAATATTAAGGTGATAGCCTGTAAAACACCTTCAGAAGTTTTTGTTGTTCTGTTGTTGCTGCTGTCACTGTTTTCATTAAGGTCCAATTGATGACACTGACACCCATGTTTTTAAATGAAGATAAAATAAAGCAAAAATGTTCACAAACCACTACTTCCCAGGAAATTAGCTGAGACCCTTTCAGTATATTTTCCTTTCATAAGTATGTAGTGAATTCAAGAGCAGGGTCACAAAAGAATGATCTTCAAATTATGATAATTATATTTAAGCAGTGAATCATTTGAAAATGTTGGACTCATGTTATTAGTGGCAAACCACTTCTGGCATGACTGAAAATTGATTATTTCATAACATGACAGTGGAGAACCATTATGCTTAGGAAACACTAGTAATGGTCATTGAGATTTTAATATGAACCACTGGCAAATTGAGAAGGCTTCCTATTGTATTTCCTATGAACCAAGAACTTTATAAACTAGGAATTATGATTCTCATTTAAGAGATAATAAAAGTAGGGCTTTTGGGAAAAACTTAAGCTCTTTGACCTCAAAATCGGAGTCTTCCTATATTTCAGACAGTAAGAGAAGAAATATATTGTAAGTAATCTGTGTAATTGGTCATACTTTCAAAGGAATGCTTTTCATGGTGTGCCCATGGGACGTTTGCTCTCCACTTAGAAGAAACAAATGTATATGTATCAATGACAAGGGTATTACCAATATCAAAACTTTATGCCTTTCAAGACATTACAACTCAGCTCCCTGTTTCCTTGCATGTTGCATCAATAGTGAACTCCATATTGAAAGGACTCTTTTGCTCTAAATATGTTGAACAGACAAAAGGCACAGCAACAAATGAATGATTTTTGCAGGAAATAAAACTACCAGTGACATTGAAGGGCTGAATATGCATGTGCTCTGTGTTGATTACATGATTTTGTTAGTGTTTATGAAGTATTGTGAAGAAATATGTCCAAAAAGTATCTAGATATTAAATCCGTGATCTCTATTGGGAATATTTATATTAGCTCTTTTATAGCTGAAGAAAATATTATAAAGTTCAACTTGGAATAAATTAAGAGAAGATAACTGTAACAGTGTGATTGCCACCAGGCCCACCATAAATAAAAAAAATCCCTTGGCATATGTTAAGTGTATAATAAACACAGATATTTTATGCCTTTAATTGCAAATTAGTTTAGTTTGTCAAGAAACAATATCGGGTATGGCCAGTCAAACTGGTTCATATAAAAACATGAGTAAGGCTTTAGGTTTACAATGAAAAATTTCCCTGGCTGGGCGGTGGTGGCGCATGC
This sequence comes from Dicrostonyx torquatus, assembly GCA_028555095.1. Classification (NCBI taxonomy): domain Eukaryota; kingdom Metazoa; phylum Chordata; class Mammalia; order Rodentia; family Cricetidae; genus Dicrostonyx; species Dicrostonyx torquatus. The sequence continues at coordinate 2,136,450 of JAQHUG010000007.1, forward strand.
CTTTAATCCCAGCGCTCGGGAGGCAGAGGCAGGCAGATCTTTGTGAGTTCGAGACCAGCCTGGTCTACAAGAGCTAGTTCCAGGACAGGCTCCAAAGCCACAGAGAAACCCTGTCTCTAAAAACAAAAAAAAAAAAAATTCCCTTAATCACAGGGCAGAATGATGAATGCATTGTACCCATTTAGTCACCTGTGATTCATGCCTATACCCACTGCATGTTCAATATGACCAAGGAAATATAAGACGTGGCACAATTTTAGTTTTAGACTGCATGGTGTGGAGTTTTTTCTTTTGTAAGTATATCTGAATTGTCAGCTTATCAATGTTTGATCCATGCACTGTGCTATTTGTTGATGAAACAGAGTAGAAACGGACATGTGCCCTCAAAAAGTTATTAAAAAACATAAAAGAGCTATCCTTCAATGAAGTGGAAATATAATCAATAATAATTGGGTCTCATAATACTACTGGGTAAACACTTCTCTAGTTGTCACACACCAAATTTGGCAACAATATTAAGTGATCAGGAGTGGGCTTAGGGAGACCAATAGCAATTCCACTAGTTCAGCATGTTGAGCATATTCAAGTGACACATAAGACAGTGAATAGAAACCCTGTCTCAAAACAAACAAACAAACAAACAAACAAAAAAGACAGTAAATAGATATTGATTCAAAATGCTCAAGAAGTCACATCTGTTTCTGTCTTTGTTCTAATGAGTTAAATGCTAGACTCAATCAGCACGTCACACTCAGAACAGAAACATCTTTCTGGGCTGTTTTATCTCTGCCTCCGCTTTTTAGCTGAACTATTTTAAATCTCTTCTTAATTTTTTTTTTAATCGCAAAAAAATAGTTATGAGGAGTCTTTGATAAACAATAAGTTGTCATGGAGAATGCACTGGATGGAAACACAGAGATCAGGAATCTGTTTTGACTCAGCTACTTTTCCACTGTGTATATTGGGGACATTGACTTCATACTCTACAAGTCACATTATCATTCCCATATGTAAATTCTTAAAGTCAAACTTTATCTATTGTTTCAGATCAGTAATTGTGCATCCTCCTTTCAATGTGTGCTACTCCTCCTCGCCAAGGCAACATTCATCTCAAAGGACTGAGATCCCCAGTTTGGCTTCATAGTAGACATTATTTGGAGAGATCAATATACCTGTGATTATTTTCCACTTTCAGGTCCAAAGACATTATTTATAATATAAAACATACTTTGTTTAATCAGTGCACAGCCACCCTTGATTGAACTAACATAGACATGTGTTCAAATTAAGGTCTTTCATCATATAATCAACAAACCACCAGATTTCTTTTTGGATTTCTATCCTGGCTATCTACCTGAAGAGGAAGTTTCATACTTTAAGTACTATGTAAAGTTATGATTTCTGCCACCCATATTGAGTGACAGAAAGTAGTCTATGACAAGCTGGCCAGAAAATAAGGCTATGTGTTAAGAAGGGCAGAGGAAATGTGTTCACTTGGTGACACTGTTTCCCTTAAGACACTGCCAAATTAGGTAGGGTTCAAAGAAATTACCCTATATATTTCATATTTTATTAGTATCATTTTGCTTAAAATACCTTAAATTGGTTATGTTGATTACAGTTAAATAATAATGCAGCATTAAAGGTTATAAAAGTATTAGAAATGAACACCAGTATGTATGTGTCTGTGTATATATGTAGAACTCTTCCAACTTGATATTAGTTAATTTGTTCTTTGATTAATAGCCTACTCTAACAGTAAATAACTGAACCTTCCATCTTTTTCTGTACTATACAGTAAGCAAACTCAAATACAATGATTAATAAATTAATATTGGGCACTCAGCAAACCATTACTCATTCCCAAGTCTGTCAGAATGACATTACCATATGACCAGAATTTGAATAAACTCTCCTTCTGTGATTATAATTATTATATTTCAAATGACAATAAGACATCTTTTCTCTTTTTATGTTAATGTTGGGGACTTATTTTTTCTTTTCATGTTGTTACATTATACTATGAACTAAATAACAATCATTTGGATGTTTGTATTTTAAAGCTCCAAGCCAACCACCAGCAAACATTGCCTGGAAGCTGTCAAATTCTAAATTATGTTTGAACTGGGAGCATGTAAAGACCATGGAAAATGAGTCTGAAGTTCTGGGCTATAAGGTAAGCATTTAGTTTTTTATGTAATCTTATCAATTATGTTATTAAAGAGCAATGGTATAATCAAATAGAAACAAAGATTGTGCACAGGGATTTATCAGGCTGTTTTTAAAAATTGCTTGAAAATAACCCTAGTGCCTTCAATTTATCATTATAATGGTCCTGTGTTCTAGGTCCTATAATGGATATGGAGTTATGTGATATGGAGAATGGGAAATCCAAATCCTACATCATGAAATTTTTTAATCTCCATGACAGCAACACTGCTATCAAAACTTAATAATTCTTTATTTTTGTAGATGTGGTACAAGATTGATGTCAAAGAATTAATTTAAATACAGCATTAGAAGATAGGATAAAGTGTTATGTGGGCTTTTAGCAGCACAAAAGAAATTTTAAAAGAGCATCATTGAGTAACAAGAACATCTTTGAGTGCCCAGGGCGATTAATCTCCTGTAGTAGCAATAGAAATTATCTATGGGGAGATGTGTGTGTGTGTGTGTGTGTGTTTGTGTATGTGTGTGTCTGCCCAGAGAGGATAATTTTACACACATTTAAACATTTATAGTGGGTCCAAACAGAACAATGACTTTTCATAGTAAACCCTGGGATAAAATATTCAAATTCTATAGTTAAGGTAAATCAACTCTTGTTTCAGGAACAAGAATCCCATATAATATTGTTTCTTAAAAATAAATGTAATATTAAGACAAGCCTGGGTGTTTGAACATGAGGAGTAGGATGATGCTAATACCAATTTCATTATAAATGAGAACATTGTTATAAACACTTTCCTAATACCTCTCCATAACAACATCTGAACCTTTAACAAACTTCAGTTCCATCTTTACTTGACTCTTCCTATTATACAGATTCTCTATCGACAAAACAGACAGAGCAAAACTCATATTTTGGAAACAAATAATACATCTGCTGAGCTTCTTGTTCCATTTGAAGAAGACTATTTGATTGAAATAAGAACGGTCAGTGATGGTGGAGATGGAAGCAGCAGTGAGGAAATAAGAATTCCAAAAATGTCGAGTAAGATAAGTTTTCTGGCATAGACTTTTAATCCTGGCAGCTGCAACATCAATGTTACCAGGGACTTTCTAATTATTGTGTAAATGCTAAGTGATAAATTAAAAGGACTTTGTTTCCATTTTTGGACATGCATTTTTTTTATCGATTTTTACTGAGCTCTACATTTTTCTCTGCTCCCCTCCCTGCTTCTCCCCTCCCCTTCTGCCTTCCCCCAAGTCCCCTTGGGACATGCATTTTTACAATGTTATATTACCTCATTTAAAAAATGGGAAACAAAGAAAGAAAACCACAAGGAAAGAAGAAATGAAGGAAGAAGAAAAAGAAGAAGAAGAGAAAAGAACAAAATGAATGATTTCATAAGTTTTATACTGGCACACAATTTAGGAGTTCTTTTAACAAATAATCAAAGGCTTCAAAGTAGGAACAGTGAAATAGAAGCATGTGTACCTATGTTCTTTCTATGTCTGCGGCAGACATCTCTAACCAATTGTAACATTTAGATTGAGCTGAAGCCTTCTCAATCACATTTTCCCAGTAAGTCAGTCCTAAAAATAACAAGTAATACTGTTTTTGCTTTAAGAGACATTAAGTTCTCATATACACAAAGCTTCTAAGTAGAAAGTCACTACTCACCAAATGTTAGCCAGATTTAATGTTGTCAGTAGGCTTCACAAATTTGATTATTTTTCTTTTTCAGTTTTTCATTTAGGTGAAATGCTATGATAAAATGAGTCATTTATTAAAATTAAATATAATGTGATAAAGCATTATTTGAAGACAAACCTGACTGTATAGTTTTTGTCTTGTGTTATTAATTCAGTCAGCAGTCTTATTTCATGTGAGTGATTATTTGATGTTTCTATTTTCCAGGTTTGAGTTCCACAGGAGTTCAGATTTTAAGGCCCTGTACCAAGTTCCTGTCAATGGTTGGGATTTTTTACTGTTTTGCTATTCAACCACTTTCACGATGAACCGATTTATGGATCTTTGGGAATTTTCTGAAAGCAAATCCTTCTGTAAATACATTCCCCAGCCGCTATCACAAGACATATTCTTAATACAGACTTGTTTGGAAAGAAAAAAAAATGTATATTACTAAGATCTTGTAAATATCTGTGATACATTAATAAAACAGTTTTAAACACTTTGAAACACTTTGAATTTTAATGTTCACACATCATTACACATTTGAGAGTGCTAAATTAATCTGGGATATAAAACTGCTGTGTCTTTCAGGTGACTGATATGGTGTGTATAAATAACCACCTCAATTAACGATCATAGTTATGGGACAGATGTAAATTCATGTCCATTTTATGTGCTGCAGCAATATACTTCACAATTTACACTCTTAGCCCTATTTGAAACAAAATACAATCATTTGTTTATAGTTGGGAGTCTCCCAGATACCAGATATTCCAAGTCATGTTGTTGCAATTTCTAAATCCAGTTTGAAGAATATTCACACTTGAAAAAAATGTCAGTATGCTTGGAGATCTTCTCAGTTTTTAGAAGGCTTGATAAGAAAAAGCGAAGAAGGTGGAGTGTTAGTCAAGGAAACACAAATGAAGAGAAATGAGCAACTACTGAAAATAATTCTGATATTTGGTAACCAAGTTCCCATTACAGAGTTTATTTTAGAAGACACATGAATAAATTCCTGCTACTTGAGCTAGTTGTTCACATGGCCTTATTTTTACATAATAAAAATCATCCTTAAACATGTGTTTGATTAGATTTTCTACATTTTGATGGTAGTGTTTTCCTTAAATCAAACTTCTCTGTAGTTATAAAAGATAATCTTGAATGGAAAATAATAATCTTGTGAGTCTGGACCTAGTAAAATTTTGTGAGGGAACTCTTCTCTGGGGTTAACCTATTTCAGCCAGCAGCCCCATCTGCTACAAAAGTATAGTCTGGAGAGAAATAGCAGGTGAGTCATTCCTCGGACCTTTCCATTTCATCCACTAAAACGATGGATTTCATTCTGCTGTTGCCTTGTTCCATTGATTTTTATTCTGGGGGACTAGATTTGCCTTTTTAAACATGGTTCAAGGTTTTATTTTTATTTATTAAAGTATTTGAATTTCCCTCACAGTCCACAAATCACATACTCCTCAAAATGAAATAAACATATATGTATGTCCATCCTCTTATTAAATTTTTTATATGTGCATATAATGTGTTTTAATCAAAATGACCCCCAAGTTCCTCTTCTACAATTTTTTTTTCCTATATTCCACCACCATTTTTTTCAACATAAGTCTCTCTCTTTTTCCTTAAGCCTACTATGTTCAGTAACAGCTGCTCATTCATGAAGGGGTACAGGAAATTTTACTGATGCATAAATAACCAATCTGGGGCCACACCCCTGAAAAAAAGTCTCATTCCTACAACAGGATTAATT
>JAQHUG010000007.1:2171945-2187066 GCA_028555095.1 Dicrostonyx torquatus
AAGGCCCTCCCCGCTCCATCCCGGCCTAAGAATGTATACATCCATATAGACTGAGTTCCCAAAAAGCCAATACATGCAGAAGAGATAGGTCCCCATTATCATTGGTTTCTCAGTCAGTCCCCATTGGCAGCCACATTCAGAGATTCTGGTTTGGTCATATGCTCATTCAGTCCTGGTCCAGCTGGATTTGATGAGATCAGTCAAAGAGCAGAATGGGGGAGAAGATGAGCAAGGAAGTCAGGACCACAAGGGACTGGTCCGCCAACTGAGACAGTGTGCCTGATCTATTAGGATTAATTATTATTTCAGGTAATTTTTTCTGGACATTGACAAACCATTTCACATATGTGAGAGTGAAGATCTCTAGGTTAAGTTAGAGATAGCAGCTATGTTTATTCCTGATGTGATGAATGTAAAGATTTGTGCATCTACCTAGAATTGCTACAAACTCAGTGAGGTCTGGAAGGATTACTCAGTCAACAACGATTACCTTGTGTAAGAATGAGGACATGAGTTTGTAGATGGAGGCTGCTTATTTATTTCTCAGCCACCCAGATTGGAAATAATTACAAGAAACTTTGTTAATTGCAAAATTGCTTGACCAATGACTCTAGCATATTCCTAACTAGCTCTTACACCTTGAATAACCCATTCTATTAATCTATGTATCATCATGAGGCTGTGGCTTACTGGTATTGATCTGGTGTGTCTGTCTCCTTCAGCAACTACATGGCGCCTCCTTCTCTGCTTTTCTCCTCTATCTCTGCTTGCAACACCCACCTTGCTTTATTCTGCACTGTCATAGGCCAAAGAAGATTCTTTATTAACCAATGGTAATAAAACATATTCACAGCATATAGAAGGGAATCACACATCAACCATTTCATCTCTAAAACCTGTGAAAAAGTTCAGTTTTGATAATGCACACTTATAATCACAGCACTGGAGATAAAGAAATAGTAGGACTGTTGGAACATTCTGGCCATCCAGTCTAGCTAATGGGTAAGCTTCAGACTCCAGTAAAACACAACTGGCACATAGGTATAGAAATCCACAGGCACACTCACAGACTGCACAAACTCAGTGAATGACAACCAGAATTACTGTCAATGTTTTGTAAGGTTTATATCATGTTTATATCATGTTCTTAGAAATGTGTCAGTCTTTTTGTTAAAATAAATGTTAATTTGTTGTCTTTACTTCTTCACCTGAAGGTGACAATGACTCTCCAATAAAATAAAAGGACACTTGATAAAACACACAGTTGTGAAGATCTTTTTTGGTGTGTGTGTTTTGAAATTTTTTCTTCTATTTTTTTCATTCAAAAATTTACACTTTCTCCCCTTATCCCAGTCCCACCACCCTGCTCTTCCACTACCCTTCCCCCTGCCCTCTCACTACCCCTCCTCCCTCCCCCTGCTACCTTAAGAGAGGGCAGGGTAGCCTGCCCTGTGGAAATTGCATCAATAATAACACTGTGACCTATCTTCTCTGCATGATTAGGCTTTTTGGAACCCAGTTATTCGGATGAACACCTTTTTGGGCCAGGATGAAGAGGGGAGGGCCTTGGACTTTCCACAGGGCAGTTGTGAAGATCTTGAAGGCCCAAACCAGTAACAGTTTTAATGTAACACTAGAAAACTGATGTCAACTAATGAAACATTTCTATTTAATAGGACCTAGCTTAATTGACTGATATCTTTTAATAAGAAACACATTGAGAGTAGTACTATTACTGCTTTTGGAAATCTGCTATACCTATAAACTATGTTCCTGTTGTCTTCTAAATATCCTAAGATGGAAAGTGTGTGTGTGTGTGTAAGAAATACATTTCAATTGAAATTTTACCAAAATGTTAGCAGTGTATAAAAATAAGAATTAAAAATTCTAATATAAAAGAAAATGTGGAGCCAGACAGTGGTGGTGCATGCCGTTAATCCCAGCACTGAGAAGACAGAGGAGGGAGGTTCTCTGAGTTTGAGGCCAGCCTAGTCTACAGAGTGAGTTCAAGGACACCTAGAAATACACAGAAAAGCCCTGTCACAGAAACAAAACACAAAAAAAATGAAACATGGTAAATTTACACAATGAAGTACTGCCCAGCTTTTAAAAACAAAGATATGATGAAATTTGCAGGCAACTGAATGGAGAGAGTGTTGAAAGAGATTACTGTAAAGGAGGCATTTCAGGGTCAGGAAAAACCTGGTGCAGAGAAACTCCCAAGAATATCCAAGGATGACTCCAAATAAAACTCTAAACACTAGGGATATGTCACCTGAACTGGTCAATTCTTGTTACCAGGCGAGACTTCCATTGTAGGGATTGGGACACCAACCTAGTCACATAACGTTCAGTCTAGAGACTGTCCTCTGTATAGGATGTGCAGGAGGAAGAGTAGTGCAGAGATTGGGGGAGTGACCAAGCAATTACTTTTTCAACTTCAGAGCCTACTCAGACACTGCTGGAGTATGAGAACCCATAGGCTGGATGGCCAGAGACCATAAAACCAAACATGACCTGAGAGAAAAAATGTCAATGGAATGATACCTAACGATATTTTGATATACTCATAGACTGATGTCTTGCTGGTTTTCATTACAGAGGCTTCAACGAGCAACTGATGGAAACAGATACAGAGACCCACAGCTAAACATTAGGTGGAATATGTGGAATCCTGAAGAAACAGGGGAGGAAGAATTGTTGGAGACTGACGGCTTAAGAACTTCACAGGAAAACTCACAGAATAAACTATCCTAGGCTCATAGGACCTCCCAAAGACTAAACCCTACAACTATGGAGCCTGCATGGGACTGACCTAGGCACACTGCATATATGTGACAATTGTGTAGTATGGGTCTTCATGTGAGACTCCAAACAGTGGGAAAAGGGGCTGTCTCTGATTCTTATTTTTAATCTGNACACACACACACACACACACACACACACACAAATGTGATGGACAAACTGCCAGTATAAGTGAAACTGACTTTAAAATTTCCTGCTTCATGGAAAAGTCTGCTGGATACTATGGGTCTATAGGCTGAAGATGGATGCGCCAACATTACTGAAGAACTTTGGATGACTGTCCAGGCAGTGAGATGTCTTCGTCTATTCTAAAGTTTTGGAAGTTGTTTAAAATACATTTCCTGTTTACTTAGGTAATATCATATCCTTCTGGAATCTTTGATGCATTTGAAGGATTTATACTTATACTTTTCCATAGTTATGATAAAAGATTAAGTAGATATAAATATTGTAACTGAATTTTTGTTTGATAACTGTTTTGTTATATATAATTTTACTCTGTTAAAGTTAAAGCCTTCCTTTTTGTTTCAATAGAAAAGGAGAAATGGTGTGAAAGGTGCTTTTGTCTATGTGTTACCTTTATTGGTTAATGAATAAAGAACTGCTTTGAGCCTATGGCAGGTAAGAACAGAACGTGGTGAGGAAAGCTAGGCTGTATTATGGGAGAAAGAAGGATGGAGTCAGAAGAGAAGTTATAGACTCACCACCAGAGTCAGACATTAAGCCATTGCCACATGGTGCTACACTGATTAATAGAAATGAGTTAAATTAATATGTAAGATATTAGCTAATAAGAAGCTAGAGCTAATGGGCCAAACAGTGATTTAATTATTTAATTAATACAGTTTCTGTGTGATTATTTGGGTCTAAGCTAGCCAGGTGGCAGGGAACCAATAAGCAGTCCTTCTCCAACATCTGAACATGATTTTTTTAAAGTGTGTGTGTGTGTGTGTGCAGTTTTGTGTGTGTGTGTGTGTGCAGTTTTTGTGTGTGTGTGTGTGTTCACTCCATTCTCTAAGTGAAATCCTACCATTGTACCATCACTGAAATTTGTTTGTTCCCTAGTGACAACACATCTGTCAAAAACCCAGAATCCTCTCTTTCCTTCAGTGACTATTATTGGAACCTGGCTCCATTCATCCTTTGGGAACAGAGATCTGTAACTGGGCATATTAGAAATAGCCTTGGATTTATTCACAATATGTTTTAATCATTAGAACCAGGCAACAACTGGTGGCTGTGTCCATGCAAATTTTCTGTACCTCATTTCCTGGAAATGTCAATGTTTGAAAGTATAGATATTACATAATCCTAAGGTGATTGTACAGGTACTAATAGAATGGTTTTATGGTATTGATTTTCAATAGCTCGTTTGCCATAATCAGCTTAACTTCATCTTCTATGAAAAAAACTTCTAATTCTAGTCTGAAACATGGTACAAGAAGATGATTTAAGCCTCATCTTCCACTACTTTGAATCCTTTGTGAAAGTAGACAGAGTATATATCTTAAATGAATAAATCAACCTTAGTTTTTCCCAGATTTTCATGATCTTGCAAGATTGATTTTCTTTGCCTTACTCTGTTTCTAATAAAAGGCATCTTTCCTTCTGGGGAACAGTATGTTGTATTTCCCATGTATATTATTATCATAGACACCTTTCTTTCTATTTCAAGAGGAGCAAGTCTTTCTCAGGAGAAAGTAGCTTCAGTGAATAGTTGAAAAGAATAAAGAGCCTTTGAAATGGGTCAAGAAAAATACTGAATAGAAACACCTCATTCCTTCCAGGACAGGATATATGGATTATATTTCAAGGTTATATCTAGTACCCCAAAGGAAAAAGAATGCTATTTTTCTGGGAAAGAAAAAATATAAAAACAAAATGAACAAACAAACAAAAATACTAAAAAACAAAACAAGGGAAACTGAACTACAATAGCACCACATAGAAATGATAATAAAAGACATTATTCAGAGAGCAACGTTTACTTTGGTAAGTTTTATCTTCATGTGAGAACTGATCATTCTACAATCCCAAGATTGGGGTCATTATTATGTCGTTATAAAGATTTTTCCAGAGTTAAAAAATATTCCCAGTTTTATTCAGTAAGTGTAAATGATTGATAACTCCAATCAAAGCAACCACACTCCATGCCAAGAACCTGGCTACTGCACTATTGTCTGTACAGACACATTGGACAACACAGAACTTTGGAGTAATTTTAAAAATTTTTGTTTATGGATTCTTTTATATTTTTTTGCAAGAGTCAGGGTCAAATCAAAAACCCTGTGCATACTATGTTCGTGCTTTACCTCTTATCTACATTAAGGATTAATTNTCCTGTGCCTGGTAAATAAGCTAAATTGAAAATACTGGACCCTGGGGCTGGGAAGATGATTCAATCAATAGAATGGTTGTCGTACAAGAGTAAGACTGACCTAGGCCCACTGCATATATGTGACAATTGTGTAGTATGGGTCTTCATGTGAGACTCCAAACAGTGGGAAAAGGGGCTGTCTCTGATTCTTATTTTTAATCTGAAACTTTTTATCTGTCTGTCTATTTATTTGGTTTTTTTCCCATGACAGAGATTCTCTGTGTATCTTTGGGGCCTGTCCTGGAACTCCCTCTGTAGAACAGGCTAGCTTTGAACTCACAGTGATCTGCCCACCTCTGTCTCCCTAGTGCTGAGATTAAAGGCATGCACCAACACTGCGGGGCTAGTTTTAAAAACTAAGAAGTCTTTTTTTTTCAAAAAATATGTTTATTTATTTCTAATTTTACATCCTGGCCACAGTTTCTTCTTTCTCTTCTCCTTCCAGTCACCACCTTCTCTATACCCTGATTCCTCTCCGTTTCCACCCGTCAATGCACTCTCCTTCTCTTTCTGTTTTGGAAAGGACAGGTCTTTCATGAGTAGTAAGAACACATGGCACAGAAGGTTGCAGTAAAACTAAGCTATACAAGGCAACCCACTGTGACAAGTAGGTCTAAAAAGCCAACAAGAGTCAGGGTCTCCTCTATTTCCCCTTCCCAAGGAGATCCAGGTGTCCCCTCATAGAACCATCTTGTTACCTAGCTTCTCTGGATCTGTGGATTGTTGCATAGTTATGTTGACAGAGGTTTCTGTCCCACCAGGTCCCACATTTGTTTAGTCCCAAATAAATACACAGAGGCCTACATTAATTAAACAGAGTGGCCTATTAGCTCAGGCTTCTTATTAACTCTTATAACTTATATTCGCTCATAATTCTTGTCTGTGTTAGCCACGTGGCTTGGTACCTTTCATTGAGGCAGTGACATCTTGTTTGCTCTGTGTCTGGCTTCCTCTGTGTCTGGGAGATGACTTCAGAATGATCTTTCCTCTTCCCAGAATTCTCCTGCTCTTGTCATCTGCCTCTACTCCTTGCCTGGCTACTGGCCAATCAACATTTTATTAAACAAGTACAAGAAACAAATCTTTACAGGGTAGAATCATTGTCCCACAGCATAATTATCCTTTACTTTAGAGCTAATATTCCATTTACAAGTAAGTACATACCATGTTTGTCTTTCTCTGTTGGTGTTGTCTCTCTCAGGATGATCTTTTTTTTTTTTTTTTTTTAGTTTTGTTCATTTGCCTTCATATTTCCTGCTGTTCTTGTTTTTAACAACTGAGCAAATACTATGTAGTGTAAATGTACCTCATTTTCTTTATCCATTCTATGGTTGAGGGACATCTTGGTTGTTTCCATGTTCTGCAAATACAGCTGTTATGAATATAGTTGAGCAAGTGTCCTTGTGGTATAACTGAGCATTCTTTGGGAATATGTTCAAGAGTGGTATTGTGATCTGCCACTGGGTCTTGTGGTAGATCAAGTTACAGAAGAGGTATGTGGTGTGGGAGGTGACTACTGAAAGAGACTACTGGAAATTGGGAAGGTGTTTCAGTGTTGGGTAAAAACCTGCCACAAGGGAAAATCAAAGGAATCTATAAGGATGATCCCAGCTAAGATTGGTACCAATAGCAGATATATAGGCTTAGCTGGCTGTCTCCTATGACAAGATTGGTGCCTAGCCCAATTGTCATTTAGAGGTTTCATCCAACAACTTGTAGAAACAGATGCAGCCCCACAGACAAACATTACGTGAAGATTGAGAAATCCTGCAGAGGAGAAAGGATAGTAGGAGCCAGAGAAGCCAAGGAAACCACAAACAAACTCACAGAATCTACTAACCTGGTATCATAGATTTCATAGAGACTGAACCTTCAACCAGGGAGCTGTATGGGACTGACCTAGGCCCTTATCATACATGTTATAATTGTGTAGCTTTGTCTTCTTGTCGGAGAAGGGAGGAAAAACAGTGATCGGGACATTAAACAAACAAACATATTTTTTAAAAAAAATTGAATATATATCTGTCAATCCTCATAATCTCATATTAATAAAAATCATATCATGTATCAAATAATTATAATACAACTATAAACAATGATATGCCTCACACAGGGGATAAATAATTTTATTATGTGTGTGTGTTTCTCCTAGATAATCCAGTGTTTTTGCTCCCACTTTTCAGATACAGATGTATATAGTATCTGATGAACTAAAGTCTTGTAAGAGTAGAGTAAAACTTCTAATCCAAATGTGTGTGATAAAGGAAGGGGTATACTTACCTGTTTTCCTTACTTTATAGAATATTTCAGCCAGTCTATATTTTTCCTCAGTTCTAGAGGCTCAAGATCATGGCATAGCATTCCAAAGCTGCAGCGAATGTCTTATGGGCAATGGCCTCACCTCTAGGGCTTGTTTGGAAGGAAAAGCCCCCACTCACCATGTGATGCCATAGAATGGTTAAGAGATTAGGCTTTCTCTGATAACATACTCATTTGAGAGGTGAAGACCTCCATGAAACATACTTTCATCATTTCTGAAACTTCCTGAATTCACGATTATTAACTGAAGACATTCCTCTAGGTTCTACTTCTTGGAAATCCTGCACCATCTCCCAACACAGCCACCCTGGAGACTAATCCTTCTAGCATATGAAACTTGGGAAATATGGTGCAGCCAAACAGTATCCACAGTAGTGAGGTTTACATATATAGCCTAGAAAAGACTTGCAGGTTGGATATCTTGAGGGGTTTCTGCATGTACTTGGCATTCAGTCAGCATTTGACAGACTGGAAAGTTGGATGAATGAGTGCTAACATATGGTTCCAAACATCTCCTAGAAGAGTAAATGTGGTAATAAAAATTCAAATGGCTGTATTCATAAAGATAGAGTTCAAATTTATAATGGTTGTTTGTGATGTATTCTTACTTTAGGTTGTATTATTGACAGTATATTTGAGAGTAGTGATATTGTCTATGTGATGTACTTAGTTCAGTAAAAGAAACAGGCTTTTAAGGACTTGATGGTAGGGATCAAAACCCAGATTCTTACTCTTGTACGACAACCATTCTATTGATTGAATCATCTTCCCAGCCCCAGGGTCCAGTATTTTCAATTTAGCTTATTTACCAGGCACAGGAGTTCTAATAAACACACTAGTTCACATAATCATGGAAATACAAATGAACATTTAAATCTGCCTAATTAAAAAGGTTGATGTTGTAGATCTAATAAAATAGTGAAGTGGAATGATTTGTATATTTCAAAGGCCTGTATAAATTTTGCTCTTAGCATTTTCTATGAAACTTACATATGAAAGCAATTTTCAATTTCAGTCCTCGTGTTCAAGAAAGAGTCATCTTAAGGACCCTGGAATGCATCCTTTATGGCTAAAAATAAAATAATAGCAATGATTTATTACAAATGAGATTCTACCAAGGTGCAGCCAGCCAGGTATGTGAGCAATGTTTCTTAAAAGTATAGGGGATTATTCAAAATTGAATTTCATGTTTATTACCTAGGGAGAGATGAGTTACAAGAGAGACGGGTGTAGGATAAAGAGAAGAACATTAATGTGTCCAGGTGGTAAACTCCAGGTAAGGAAGATCAAATTAAACTTTTATCATTTCTTTCCTGCAGAGCTTCCTTGTGAAAGTATGCAGCCATTTGATTAGAGAGATTAGACACTGGTGAAAATTAAGCTGAAGTCTTCCATCTGGACCCGATGCATTTTGGCAGTCTCTTTCTGATCAAACATTTGTTTTTATTAATTCATTAAATTCTATGGAATTTCTCAAGTTTTGAATCAAAAGGAAATTTCTTATAATTGTACCTTAAAATTGTTACTATTACTCTTGATTGCATTTCATATAAATTAGATATAAACTAGAACACTTTGAAGCTTCATTTAACAAAAAATATATACATTTTCAGAAGCTGTTTAAGAGTCAAACAGAGGTCCTCTATCTTGTGATAAGTTATGCTTTGAAATCCCAGGACAACCATCCAAAATAATAAAAGTCATTACTACTTGATAATAACCAGGGTTAGAGAGTAAAAACAGGGAAAACCAACTTTTGCTCACCTATGATAACATAATTAGAAGTGAATTTTTAGCATGTTTATGGCACTTTGATTTTCATATTTCCATATTTATAAACAGGTTTTGTCTTGGATGTGATTTGCTCTGAATTTTATTCTGTAATGAGTAATAAATCATGTTAGTGAGAAACTTCTGTTTCTCTGTGGATTCCTTAGAGAGAAACCACAACACGTGAATCAATGAACCAAATGCCACAACACTGAGAAGAAATTAACTCAGAGTTGTTCATCTTCATGATCTTTGTCTTAGATGGTTTCCATGGTGACTCCCTAGCTAGCCGCATGTTTGTTAGCAGATCATATTGTTCAACTGCTCATCTGTCTTGAGAGCTTAAAGTTTGAAATTAAGGTCCAACAGAAACACTTTCACTTAATATATCACAGAAAAAGATTCAGAAGACATAAAATCATTGTGAATGTTTTGACTAAAGATAGATACAAAGTAGGAATGTGGGTGGATTGACAAAAGATGGATATAAGGAAGGAACAGACACTGGCCTGCCATGCCCAATTATGGTATGAGGAATGACTCATCTTTGCATTGTATTCTCAGAGCATTAATGTACTATAGTAATGAAAGGATGTCTAATTATACTCGAAACTCCTACTCACTTGTTAAATCATCTGTCCCAGCTGGCGTCCTGATAGATTTGTTCACATGTTAAGCCATTCAGTCTAACAAGCAATAATTGTCAAAAGCTGATCACAGAGTTGATACATGAAAGAAGGATTTTAGGAGCTAGGAAGATTGCTCAGTGAGTAATTAAAGACACTTGCACAGGAGCTTGAGGAACTGAGTTCAGATCACCAGAACACATGTAAAAAGCTGTCTGTGGTCATGTGTACTTGTGGCCCCATGCTGTGGGGGAGAAAACAACAGTATTGCAGGTGAATGCTGGAGACAAGTCTGAAAATAATGAACTCCACATGATAAACTTCAGTCCCAATATAACAGAAAATGTGATTTCTTCTTGTTGGCTCCTTGGATGTACATTTATGGGTATATTCAAGTGGGTGTGTGTTTGTGTACATGTGTGTTTATATCTGTGTGTGTGCTTGTTTGTGTGTGCTCACACTCATGCACATGTGCAGACATATAGATGCTGTGCACAGTAAAAACACCTCAATGTATGTATATACCACACACACTTCAATACATGCATATAAGATGCACACACACACACACACACAAACACACAGGTGTATGAACACTCAAGAAAGAAAGGATGGGAGAAAATATAGAGATTAAAACAAATGACTTATGAGTACTGTGTACGCAAATGTTGGCTTCGTGACACAAGTTCAGAAGCATCCTATAATATAATTACTTTCTTGAATTTCAGCATAGTGTCAATTACCATTGTCGTGTTTCATGTTGGTGTCGTAAAATAAGAAAATAAACAGCACTGATGATAACCAAAAGGTTTGGAGTGTTGTAGGATTACGATTCAAGTTTAGGAGAAAAGTTCAGTATGAAAGCTATGATTCTAATGTTTCTGATCAGTATGATTCTTGGATATAGATGGCGTGGTAAGGGCAAGCTAGACTGACCCATTGCCAATGAGGAACAGTGGAAAACAGTAGAAACCAAATAACGAATAATCGTCATAAGACTGAAGCAAGAAAAACTAGTTCACAGTTCTTGGTGGAAATATGTGTTAGATATGGGTTTTCTTAATTGCATATACCTAATTAAAAATGCCTGTAGATTGTAATTTTAAATGTTTGTTAATTTTGATTAATAGGCCATTCACTAACCACCAGTGGACTGTTTTATATCATTGGAGGAGACACTGTGGCTAATGGGAAAACTAAGAGAAAAAAATCAATCCCTTTCATCCTGAGCCAATGATGAAACTCAGAATATTTAAAATAACTGTTTTAATTCCATTACTCTATATCCTATACTACCTTGGGAGTTAATCATAAAAGGGCAGTTTCCAATTGCCTCTAGTGTGTAGGGAATATCCTGAAGAGCAAGGCTTAGGAAGAAGAAGAAGTAATCCATGGTTCCTCAGGAAGATTATAAACAAGTTGGAAAAAATAAAAAGATATCCCATGAAAGCATAGAACTGCAAGGTATTGCCATATGGTTATATGGTAGAGTGTTAGAAACCTTATGCCTCACCTGAGACATTCATAGAAGGCAGGAATTTAAAAGCCAAGTTACATCTCGAGTAAGTAGAGATTCTTTAATGGAGAATACATAGCACTGGGCTGCAGGAAAAAATGCACATCAGACAAAAAATAATAGAGGAATGCCCTTATATGTGTGCTTGCTCCCTGCCCCCCAAGGCTATAGTGAAAGTTAATTCAGACAATTGCATCAACTGCTTAGTAAAGTATTTATGTTGTTAACATCTGTATTCATTGGTGATCCGTAAAGAGATAGGGAGGAGTCAATTTCACAGAAATCATCACTGTTTTTAAATTCTTAATACGCTAGTTTAATAAAATGAGAATATCATTCACATTTTAGATTTTCCTCATCAATTATGAAATGAGAATTTTGTCAAGGATGGTTTCTAAGATGTGCTCTCACTAATACATTTTATAATGCTGGTAAATCCAAATATTTGGTCATTTGTGTTTGCCCATATTTCTTGTTTCATCTCACCTTAAGAGAGCTTTGTATGATCCATGGACAAAGGACCAGGTAAGTCAATGGCAGACAGAACACATGAATTTCAAAGCAATCTACTCATTTGAAGAAGTCTTTCTTATCATCACAAGTTTTCCTTTTATCACCAATAACTTTATTTATTATTTTACTAACTTGCTTTCCTATAATGTTCTACAGAGCACTTTGCTAAAGAAAATAAACATTTTTATTAAATTTCTGGTGGTGAAATCTAATTTACAGTCATGGAAAGAACTAAGAAAGTCAAATACCTTATATTATAAGATGTTTAAAATGTTTAATATCTGTTTATGTTGTGAAATACTAGGTAGCATAAGTAGTGGGTGAGATTCTTCTTCTATGTAAGGGCTTAAATTGGCATTTTATTTTTCTCTTTTTCTACTGAGTGACTACATGTGCTCTTTCCATAAATAATACTGTGGTTTAGAAAATTGGTGTTGGAGTCCTTGTTTATTATTATTGAAAAAGGTGAGAAGATGATTAACTAAAGCAACTTGTGCCATTGGGATACTTGTAAATCATTATGAGGTTTGAAAAATACAGTTGAAGAGGAATTGGTCCTTCAAGATGTGCAGATGTTTTTGATGGACCACCTTCCCTCATCAAAAAACTATTTGGATTATATGACTTACTTAGATTTCAATGAAGATTCCAGGAACTTATTCCTATCCTATGATCTATATTTCAGTTGGCTTTTCAGAACCCACCATCATAAACAGAAACTCCATAATCAATTAGGGAGTGTGTCAGAAAACTGTTTTATATGACCAACCAATTTCTTCTTTTGTGCATCCAATTTCCTACAATTACACATCCTTTGGAAATCTTCTCACTCTGACCAAAAAGATGTCAGTGGACCAAAGCTTGAGCATGATGCTTGTACACATTATTCCTGATATTTTGTGCTTCTGCGAGTGGCACAGAATTATAAAAACACAATTAGAGGTTTGATTCTTTTAAGATAAATTAGACTATCTGTAATAAACACTCTTATTTCAAATTTCTAAGCTGCTCTAAGTCCCAAGCATCATGCAACTTGATTTATCTTCCTCTTTATATTATTTTCAGAGTCAGGGTGGCTACATCAGCAAACTTTATAAAATATTTATCAAAGATATAATTGGAATGCCACTTTGCCCAGACTAGTACAACTGTCTGAACAGTTTAGATCCACTGACTGAAAAATAAAATATTTGAATATACTTGAAATATATTAATATTCCCATATTTATATTAGATACATATTTTAATTTAATTTATTCTAATAATGTTTTAAAACACATATTGTATATATCATAGTGAAATGAGCATGGAAGCTGGATAAAATTACAAACTAATATCACAAACAGAAAATCATTCAATAATATGAGCATATTGGATTGACAGCACTTACAGTCTGGGATAATACATTATAATCAAGTAAGAAAAGCAGAGCTAAATTATCATACAAAAATACTTTAATCATTCTATTGCAGAGAGCTGTAGGAATACCTACTGCCAGTAGCCTTTAAGTTACCCGCCCATTTGGGCGTGGCCTCTTATATTACATATGTTGATGGAAAGCATGAGTGTCTGGCCTCTTTTCCAGCTGTGGGGTTCAGTTGCTGCTCCCTGTTCCAGCAGAGGATTGTGACCTGTAAGACTACCCTCCTAAATAAATAACACTCTATTTTACTCAATTCTGAGCTAGTGTGGGATTTTTTTAAAGCATCCTTTTACATCAGAGTATTTTGAAAATACATGTAAAGTCAATAGATGGTTAGAAACACTTGAAAAAACTGCATTTTTAATACTAAGGGAAAACATTCATCAATGAAAAAATATAAGTTCTATATAATGTTGTATAATTCCAAATTACCTTAAAGCTGTATCATTTTTAATTGTGAAAAATCAAAACTTTCACCAAATGCATAAGAAACAAGGCAAAGATTATTCTAAATCAATATTGTCCTGAGACTATTTATCAACAGATTATAATAAAGCAGAGAAAGAATATATAATATAATAGGATAGAAACAGTAAATAAAATTTATAATAAAAACAAAAGAAAAATAAGATACAAAGAAATGAACAGAAAGAAGTAAATTTGATGAATCACAAATATAAATTCACTTTAATATGTAAATGAACATTTATGCAATCAACGTACATGTTTTGAAAATTGAAAAATGTATAGTACTATAGCATTTAAAAAGAGAGTAAATTGGATACACAAAAAGGCATGTAAGCTAAAAACTATAAAGTGTTTTAGATGCAAGGACAAAAGACATACAAAACTGACCTGAACATGAGTTAGAAGAGTCAATATAAATGTATTGATTCTCCTCAGGTTCATTTACAAAATCAATGTGTCCCAATAGAAATCCTGAAAAATATTTTTTAAAAGT
Organism: Dicrostonyx torquatus; assembly: GCA_028555095.1. Classification (NCBI taxonomy): domain Eukaryota; kingdom Metazoa; phylum Chordata; class Mammalia; order Rodentia; family Cricetidae; genus Dicrostonyx; species Dicrostonyx torquatus. The sequence continues at coordinate 2,186,256 of JAQHUG010000007.1, forward strand.
AGAATTGAACAAGTTTATTGCATTATTATATGTTACACTATAGAGCCTAGAATATCTAAGATAATCTTGAAGAAATTCTGTAAAAGCAATTCACTTACTGTAATTGCTTTCATGAATTGCTTTGTATTTACAGAAGTTAGCACTTATATAAGGATACAAGTAATCAATGAAGCAAAATACATTACACTGAGGTTGACACAGGTTGTTGTAAACTTATTTTATTACATAAGAAACCCTATAGGTAAAAAAATTTATGCATATTTTGCAGATAAATTAATTGAGGGATAATTTGACATTACTTCATACGATATAGAAAAATTAATTGCATTTCAATCATAGAGTAAATTTCAAAATTTGAAGCTAGAACCTTGAGTAATAATTTTTAAGACAGAAGACTATTTAAATATTATTAAGCAACCATGTACTACACAATCAATCAATGTCTTCCCAGAAAGCTGCAATAATTAAGATATAAGAGGTTATTCCAAACTGGAAAAAAATTTTTCAATCTGTGCATACAGATATAAAAGAGAGCTTTAGCAGGGCCTAGAGAGAAGGCTCACTGGTTGAGAACACTTGTGACTATTTCAGGATACAGCGTTCATTTCTAGCACCAACACAGCAATTCCAGAGAGAAGATTCAAGCTTCTTTTCTGGCCTCCTTTCACACTACACAAATGTGAAAAGACATACTTGCAGGAAATTTTTGTACATGTAAAATCAGATCAATTAAAATTGGTCTATTGTCAGCTTAAGAAGGTGAAAAGGTACCTGTGAACAGAGTCACATAAAATATATAATATAAATGGGA
>JAQHUG010000007.1:2193011-2204681 GCA_028555095.1 Dicrostonyx torquatus
GAGTCGAGTCAAGCAGGAACTCAGTTTATTACTGTGAGTGTCAGCTTATATGCTTAAGTGACATGTGTAGTGTAGGGGTACCTTCATCCAATGAGAAGCAGCCAAACCCACCCTCTGGTTGGAGGGGCATCCACCTAATTTTTGGTGCCTCATCCTCACTCAAACTTGAGCCAGGCTTTTCTCTGTCCTTTAGGCCTCGAAGTACTCGAGCCTGTTTTTTTTTCTGTCCTATAGGTTCGAGGTACAGGCCCTGAGATAATTTTGGTCCAACAACAGATGTTATGTTAAGATTATGGGACTAGACAGTACAAATGTATTTCACTAGGAAAGAGAATTTTAACAGTTATGGATAAGTTGGGGGCTGGAACAAGAGGATCAAATGGGGAGGCAGAGTTGAGGAGGAGATGAAGGAAGGAATAGAGTAAAGAAAGATAAAATTAAGTGTTGTTTGAGGAATACTGTAGAAATCTTATATAGTAGAAGATTCTTAAAGTATCTACATACATTAAAGGAATAAATTAAACCACAAACAATGGAGGAGATAGTCACAACTGGCTATCTCTTGTCACTAAGTAAAGTTGCCTGTACTGGAATTGGGTTTCATCTAAAGGAGTTGCCCAAAGGGGCCCTTTAGAAATTCCTAAGAAATCCTGGTTTTTTTCCAACTCTATAGGTTAGTGTACACAAAAGGAAATAAGATCCTATATCTGAAGAACACAGGAACACCGCCCATTGAATGTGGAGAAGTTGAGCTAGTGCCCAAATAGAACCATCACTCCCTTTTTTTGGCACAAAAAGGTATTTTTCATGGTACCAAAAGAGAAACATAAATACCAAGTCAGCCACCAATTCTTTCATCTACAATAGTGTCTTGCCTGCAAGATCTCCTAGTGGCATAAAGCTTATGTGAGTAACCAATTAATGTCTGCTTTGACTTAAGGACTGCTCTACAAGATGGGTCCTATCCCTGACACTGCTTGGGTGACCAAAACACAGAGACTAGGTAGCCCATGTTCCTAAGATTAAAAAAAAAAAAAAGAAAAGACTACTGTTCTACAAAAATTTACACAGATAACAGCAAAAGCCCATAACCATACCATAACTCCTAAAGACATTCTGCTATACACATACATCAGTGCCTTATTCAGTCATTATCAAAGAAGCTCTCTCTTGTAGCAGGTGGGGTAAAATTATAGGCCCACAGACCAACATTATCAGAGAGTAGAAGATCTTGGAAAACCCAACCCTAATAGAATGTTTTTATTAAATCCCTCACATCTGGGGCCACATAACCCTGTGAAAGAAAAGACAGACAGATTTAAGAGCCAGAGGCCAAGGAGAACACAAAAAATCAAGGTTCTTTAAATCAACATGATCAAAACTCATATAGACTCACAGACTGAAGCAACATGCTCAGGGCTTGAATGGGTTCATATCAGGCTTTCTTTGTATATGTTATGGATTTCAGGTTAGTGTTTTTATTGGATTTCTGAGTATGGAAAAGAATGATTTTTTTTCCTGAAAATGTAAATTTAAAAAGGGAGAAAAAAAGGAAATGACAGATTTTAATATAAAATGTTACTGCTATAACTACCATAGAGATTATTAACATTATTCTTTGAAAGTAATACTGTTTATTCTACCAAGAAAATACATTTTAGGTAGTGGAGGTCTTAAATACCTTGTCAATTCAACATTAATTCTATTTACTTTATAATCAATATATAGCAATAACAGTTCAAAATAATTATTTCTACACCAGACTATGTCTGCCTTATACAGTTTAATTTTCTTCTCTCAACATTCTGCTATGTCATGCAAAGCAAATTGTGGATAATTTGTTGTGAAAATGCAAATTGATACACCCCGAGTGCAAAGAGAACAAAGTCTGTTTTGCGTTAAGAAGAAATATAATCTCCTTTCTGCTTGTCATATAAGTTTTCCTCTGTCCCCATGGCTCAGAAAGACAAGACCTAACACTTTACAATTTGAGAAATAGTAAATTAATACCACCACCCCCTGAGAGGTGCAAATATACATACTAACATTGTATCTGCCTATCACCATACTAATAAAAAATATCATTTTAAAATTTCAGTCTGCAAATTCTCTTGTATTATTGTTTCAATTTCTCTTCTTTACATACCTCAATATGACTGCTTTAAGTATTAAAAATATTTCTTTATGTGTTTCATTGTGCTACATTTACCTAATTTTTTCTCCTGAGGACTAAATTAAAATATAAGACTCCTAAACCCGATCTTTTTTTTAAATAAATATTACCACCACAGTAGAAATCCACAGACATATAGAACAGTTGCTGTTCCATCTATCCATAGCCTTCTTTTGTGATCTCCATTGTAGAAGGATCTAAGAAAATTGAGGAGGTAGCTGGACTCCTTCAGCCAGAGCTGAGGTACTCAGGACAAAGCAAGAATAAGTAAGAGTAGGGTTACTTCAGACTCTCAATGGGCATCCCTACTGGCAGCAATGTGAAGGTTTTATTTGGTGAATTCATTGTGTGGAGTCATTTGCACCCATTGTGAATGTTTTGTTACTTCACTGGTGGGTCTGCCAATTTCCCTCTGACTTGATTTCACAGTTCTGGTCACTGCTGTCCACAATCAGACAAGCACAAAAGGAAGCATTTAGCTGTTCTTCAGTGCTAGAAATTTTTCTTCAGACTGAAAAGGGCAGCAGGGAATAACATTTGTCCTTACTGAGTTCTGAGCTATGGTAACTAAGGCCCCCCTGGTTCCCATTGATCTCTGCAGCACAGAACAGCAAAATTGGCTCCTGACAGCAAGCTGGGGCAATCAGCACCAAGACTTTTTGAGGGTTTCATTTTTCTTCCATTTTAACTAGGCCCAGAGGCTACCTACATTTCAGCAGCAAGAGAGCAAGAAGGACTGGCTTTGAACACTCTTGTCATCACCAACTTTTGACAACACCTGCACCCCATCTTAGTGAAGACCAACAATAAAAAAAAAAAACTTTGCAAATGATTGCATAACAGAAGCCACTATATTATTTTGTAGTTGAGAATTCAGAGGTGCAGAGTTGAGACTCTTGTCCCTAATTTAAAATGTGATGTGTGCGATTATTCTTTACATTGCCCTCAAAGAAAGACAATTCGCATTTGCTGGAACATAAGACTGACATTTTTTTTTTCTAATTTTTCCTGTTTATATGCAAAGTTCAGGCATGGTGAATTCAACTGCCATTTCTCTCTCCTGCCTGAGATTTTGCATCCTTCCACGAGTCTGTAACAATTCTGTTTCTTTCTGATGGGGAACTCCTCACATTTCAGGTCTCTTTTTTTGGTAAGACTTGATGCTCTCCATCTGCACTGGCTTTCTCTTGTACTCAAGGAGCCATGTAGACTCCTTTTCATTCTTTCATGAGTCTGTGTCCTTCTGTGTTGCCTAGAATGACCTCAAACCTGAAATCCCCCTGCAGCAGTCTCTGAAGACCTGGTTTACAGACAGGCAACCATGGTCAGGCCTTTATCATTTTTAGTGTAGGGTACGGTGTCTGCATGTGTCCACGCTGCATGTCTCCACGCTGTGGTCAGTGTTTAATGACACCAGCATACTTCTAGTCTCTGTAGCACTCCTACCAGTGCTTCCTCAGCAATTGTGGAAAGTAAGAACGAGGGAGCAGATAGCAGGGAGCCATTTTCCAGAGAGAAACAGTTCCACAATGAATACTCTCTCCCTTATACTAAGACCAGAGAATATTTATCAGACCCTTTTAGCAGAAAGTGCATTTTTTTTTCCATAGGAAAATGTTTTGGATTGTAAATGTCTCCCCAAGATCACATGTTTATTGCTTAGTCAGGAACCTGTGCTACTATAGTAGGAACTGAAACCTTTAACAGCTGAAGCCCAGTGGAAGGAAATTAGCTCATTGAGAGTGGGTGTATCTTTGAGGGGGGTATTGCCACACCTGCTCTCATCTTTTCTTCCCAACTACATAAAGGAGAACACATCTTCTATCCCATACACTGCTGCTTCTTCCTCCTCCAGATCCTTAAGCAATGGAGCCAACCTGAAATGACACAAAGCTCCTAAAACTGAGTAAAAATCACTTTTCCCTCCATATACATAGGTTATCTCAGGTATTTTGCTAGGACAGAAAGATTACTAACTCAGCAGGAAGTATCTGTTATTCAGCCAATATAGTTCTACTCATATCATACTTGCGGTGTTGTTGGACGTAACTTAAAAACAACTTTTTTTTTTTTTTTTTTTTTTTTTTAACAACTTTGGTTCATGTGTTCACTACTCCAAATGAGCCCTCTGATCAATGCTCTGTCATGTGCTGGGTCAAGTATGAAGTGAATGTCCTGGAAGTAATACAGCTTGCCAAGAAAACTTTACAATGAATGTAATGGCACCAGGAAAGAAATAGAGTATACTAAGTCAAAAGGAAGAAAAATGACTGCAGACATATTGCTGGTCTCCGCCGGGTTCTTCCTTCTCTATTGTAATGGTGCTGATAATGAATAGGTACCTAAATTAGAATGGCAAATTGGATACCTGTTGTTGCTGCCTTATAGCCGAGGAACGTATACTAACACTTATTAAGCCATGGGAGCAAAGAATTCTAGATAAAAATATACCTACTTGGAGTATCTTCTTGGAAAAGTTGAAATAGTTGAATGACTGTCAATTTTATAATAGAAGTTAGTTAACAACTTTGTAGATGAAATTGAGTGAAAAGAATATATTGTAAAAGCAACAAAGAACCCATGAATACCAGGCATATGTGAAGAGCCAAAAGCTAATACTATCTTGATGTATAGAAGAGGCTATTTACATTTGAATATTCTGGCATGATAGTACAGTTTTTCTTTAATTACAGAAGTTGAATAAGAACTATACCTTTCAATGTGTTCTATGCATGCTAATATTTCAGGGTAAAACGTGGATATCTTCTCAGATGCTCACCATTGGCAGGGTGAACAGTTAATAATATACATATTTTATTTTACTTTAACCTCACGTTTCTTCATTAGATTACATAAATTACTATTTTACAATAGTTTGGAGAATTTAAAATTTCCTAGTTGTGTCTCCATGACAGTCATGGTTAAGAACTATTGCTTGAGTAAACTTTATTTTGTGTGTGACTTACCTTAATTACTTTAATTAATAAGAAACTCGGTGACTTGTCATATTATAAGGATGGAAATGTGATCATTTTTCCTGTGCTTATTTTTTTCTCATCCTTATTTTCTTAGTGTGAAATGAATAAAAAATTACAAATTTGGCACTTAGTTTACAGCTCAGTAGTCATATTACTGATCTGAATAATAGTGCAAAACAGAATAATTCGTTGGAAAACATTCTTTAACTTAAGTGTTAAAGCATCCAGTGAAGAGTATCTGTCCTCTAAGATGGCAACACACAGCCAGGAGGTGGTGGTGCAAGCCTTTAATCCACTTTAATCCCAGCATGTGGGAGGCAGAGATAGGCAGATCTCTGTGAGCTCCAGGCTAGCCTGGTCTACAGAGTGAGTTCCAGGACATGCTTCAAAGCTACAGAGGAACGCTGTCTTGAAAAACAAAACTAAAACAAACAAACAAAAAAGGCAAGCCACACACACTCGATGTACATTTCCTTTTCTTTGTTTTACTTAAGTCCTCTTAAGTTTTTATTAGTGTATCAGGCTTTCTCGTGGGCCAACAAACACCTTCCAAATCATGAGATAGAGACTCATTATTAGTTATGAAATCTTAACTTATGCTTGTCACACTAGCTCATCTAACTTATTTTAATCTGTTTCTCTTCATCTACGCCTTGCCTCAGGGCTCCTTACCTTTCTTTAACTCGGTTTGTCTTACTCTGTGTTTGCCTGGCTGACATCTGTCCCTCTTTCTCTTCTCCATTCTCTCCTCTTTTCTTGTTCTCTCAAGTCTAGTTTTCTCCCCCTACTTATTCTCTCTGACCACCAGCCCTGCCTAACCGTCTGCTGCCAAGCTATTGACTATTAAGCTTTTTACTAGACCAATCACATGCCTTAGGCAGACAAAGCAACACATCTTTACATAGTTAAACAATTACTCTACAACATATTAGTTTTAGCATCGTTTGGCAATTGAGGAGAATAAGAAAGTAGTGCACATTTGCCAAACAAATTGGTATATCATTCTCTCAGTCATTCTCTCGCTCGCTCTCTTTCTCTCTGTGTGTATGTATGTATGTATGTTTTACATGCATGCTCTCCTATGTGTGAATGTATAATATTTATTTATTTATATTTATATATTTGTATTTATTATATAATATATATATATATACACATATGTATATATTTCCTGCATGTACATATGCACACCATATGTGTGCCCAGTGACTACAGAGTCTGGAAGATGGCATCAGATCCAGAGGACAGGAATAACAGATGACTGTGTCACAATATAGGTGCTTGAAATCAAACCCAGATCTAAAATAATTTCCAGTACTCTGCTTATCCAGATGTCCAGCCCCTGCCTTCCTCTATTCTTTTTCTTAACTTCTCTCTTCTTGTTTTAAGAGACTTTACTTCTGGCTTAGAAGAAAAGTGAGGACAGTTAGAGTTGCCCAGGAAAAGCTCAGTCCCTGGAGATCGATCAGAATATCCTTAGTGGATGAGAAAGTAGTACTATGTCCTTTCTCTCTCCTTGTTACAGTTTGGTTTCTGCCTCGAGGAATTCCCAGTTATTTATTTTCCATCAGAGAAAAGAAAGTGTTTTTCACAAAGCTTAACTCTTTCCTACTCAGTGATGAAAAATACCTTCAACCTTGTGCTCCAGCTCATCTGCAGGGTCTTAGGAATTACATAGATATTAGTTTCTCTTTCATTAAAACTATCCCAGTTGCAAATTAACATTTGTTCACAGGAATTAAGCCAAAACTTACAAAGTGTAGAAAATATTATAAAAGAGAATTACAAGCTTGTCTGCTGTAAGCAGGCCTTAGATTTTTAGTTCCCACATTGTTTACAAGTGGATCATTTGTGTTCACATCAAGATATTAACATATGTGTGCTCCAATCCTGCTAGTGAATATCTCCTTGCACTGCTCTCCTTGGCATGGAACATTCCCAGGTAAAACATATACCATCTCATACTTTGTGAAAGATTAAAAGCTATGACAACTTCCGTCAAAGCTCTATGAGGCTTCCAGCTCTGATGGTAGCCCACAAATGGTCTTCAGAAGGACTCCCTTTAGACCATTGTCACCAACAACCAGCTAGTTCTACTCCATATGAGGGAATCAACTTAATGATCTTACCAAAATCTTCAAGAGTTTACTAAGCCTAATTTTCATGTTACCAAAGTAAACAGTCATAAGCTGAAAAACTCATTTTAATATATCTCATACCATCACTTAATGTAGTTATTAAACTATAGAAATTTAGTGATACTTTGAAAGAGCTTCTACTATTTTAAAGCTTCACATATAAGTCAAATCAAAGTTTCACAATTATTGTTGATATTCCTGAATGGTCTCCCTTTTTATTTTGTAACATTAAAAAGATGCTTGCTTTCTTCATTACTAAGTCTCAGTTGAGAGCCTATATTACCAATTAACAAGGGGTGTAGGACATTTTCAACTATAGGTTGTTTTTACCTGCACAGGTAGGAAAAGTCTTTACATGTTTTTGAATGTTTTGGCTTAAAGTGCTGACTACTGATTTAGGGATAGTGGCATATTTTCTGGAAGCATCCAACATTTCAGAATTCGAGCCACTGAAGTTGGTATCATAAAAAAGAATGTTAAAACTATCTAGAGGACTAAACCTACCTTAACATGACCTTTCTGCCCATTTGGATTGGGTGGAGTCTGACCTACTCACTACCAATATTCTTAGATTATGTCACCCATCTACATTATGGACCCAACACAATTAATGCTTGAATTAAAATATTAAATTCATGTATAACCCTATCTATACCTTCTGTTTGTCCTTAAATCAGAATATATCATGTTATTTGCAAGCATACCAGGTTGTTTCAAATCCTGATAGTGTGCTTGGCTTTATAGCTTTTCATGTTTTAGGAATTTCTAAGTGAAAGTGAGGTCAAATCCATTCCCATATTTTCCCACAAATTTAGGACCCAATTCAGGTCACATTAACATCTCTTCCTCAGTGACTAAGTATAGCAAAGGCAAGCTCAGACAGTGGGTCCCAATCTTAACATGTACCTTCTTGTGGATCAAGACATTGTCCCTTTTGGAAGATAGAGGTGTTCCTTTTTGAAAGAATGATTTCTTGCAGCAGTGAATTATAATATAAATCGGTTTTAAAATACAATCTTCAACCAACTACATTCTGAGAAGTTGAAAAGTGGTAAATTTATGGTTTATTTGACTCATTCACATTTTTAGTTTTGCTATTTTAACTATCAGTGAAACAAAAACTGTTATGTACTATAGAAAGGATCTTCATAAGTATTTTCATTTTCTCCCTTGGACATAATCTATCTTGCGTTACCCCTGAAGTCAGGTGGGCATGTAATATTTTCAACAATAGAGAATTTAAACTTTATAACTTTAACCACAAGGCACTAAGTTAAATTTCTGATAAGTAAATGTATTTTATCCAGAATTAAAACTTTTTATGACAGATCAACAATCAATTTTCTTTAGAGTCTTAGCCTCAGGTGTCACAATTCCATTCTTCAATGCAGATTTCATGTTGAATAAAACTTTTCAATGTGTCTGATTCTTACTTATTCTTTTAGTTTTGAGAGAATTTAGATTAAGGTCCTTGGACCAGGCAGAATAAGTAATACGTTTTGACTCTTTCAAAATTTTCCAGTTTCCACACTGAAACCCAATGTTTCTCTCAGGATTTCTGATTTTTTTAAAGAAAAGGCTAGATGTGTTTACTTGTATTGCATTCCTTCTAAAAACATTTTAAAGGATGCCCTTGCTGTAAGACATCTGACTTGAGAAATGAAGAAGAGCTTAAAATCTTAAAAGAAAATATTTTCATGCTAACAAAGAAAGAGCTCTCTGTCTCAAGGTCATTTCACTGTGGGAGGAAATTTATAGAGTCTAATTAGAGTAGAGATGCCATAAAGTCACTCAGAAGAAACGCAGTTGACTAGCACCAGGAAGATGAAGAAGTTGGAGGAAGTATATAAAATGTTCTCCCACTGATATACATTTTGTATGCCTGGTGAATTAATTGTATGTGAATATCACCTGCAATGTTTTATTCATGCTAACAAATTAAAATATGGACTGGAAGAGTCTTGGCCATTCCTTCTCTTCTTATGAATATTCCAGTAAATAGTGCTTTCCAGATACCATTCCTTATGAACTATCTTCATTTAACAAGATGTTCAAATATTGACTAGTTATTATACTGAACCACAGTTTGCCTCAAAGACGTCTAAGGTGTTCAAGCCTGATATTGCAATTTAATTTAATTTTATATTTTATTTTGAAGTTTCCATTTTTTTGGTATTTAAATATAATCTCATCATCACCCCTTCCCTTTTTATCTTCCTTCAACCCCTGCCATGTCTTTTCACATTTCTTCCTATGAGTTATGCTTTTCTTTAATAGTTATTTTCACATAAGTATACAAATACAACCTGCTCAGTCACTTTAGTGCTCGCTCTCTCTCTCATCTCTGGGGGACAGGGTGTGTATGGTTTTCAGGGATAAGTACTTGGTTCTGAATAAACGTTTAGGGGATTCATTCACAGGAAATACTTTTTCTCCCTCACTCATCAGTCATTAATAGCTCATAGTTCTTTGTTGAGAGGTGGGATGCCATGAAATTTTTGCTTTCACTGTAGCATGGGTGTTGTTCAGGCCTTGTTTATATATTATAGGTGATGCTTCCTTATCATTTCCAGGAAATGTGGTCTCTTACAATTGACTCTCAGGTTTATAGCTTTTAATTTTTTTGTTCTTCTTCTTCTACAATATTCCCTGACCTTTAGGTATAGAATTTGTCTTTTATATGTATCCATTTGGCAGTCCACAATCAGTTGCTCTCTGTATTTTGATGAGTAATGATTTTCTGTTATGATCTCTGTTTTCTACAAAAAGAAGTTTCTTTGATGCACAGTGAGAGGTATACTTGTCTGTGAGTATAAGGATAAGAATTCACGAGTAATTAGGAACTACACTGATTTGGTGAAGTGGTAGTAATATGTTTTTCTGTAAGATCTCTGACCTCATTATCCCTGGGTAGTAGGATAGGTTTCTTGTAGCAGACATGCTTCCTTTCCTGTTGGGTAAGTCTGAAGGCTAATAAGAGACCTATTGCTTTTCCTCAGGATATGAGTGCCACAATTTTACCCTCAGGAATATCTTACCATCCTAGTTAATTTTGGGCTCCTTAGGTGTCACACTTGAGTAGGACTAAAGTTTACTTCCTCACTTTGGTTGCTTGCTTAGTAATTTCCAGTACTATGAAAGCTAGGTCTCAGAAAATGAGTTTCTGATCAGATTCATTTTGCATATTCCAAGTCCTGTGTCCAAATTACATGGTGTTTTCATCCATATGAACTTTCCTTCAACCCCTGAGGAGTAAGCAAGGACAACAGTGATAGCCTATATTGTGTTGAGAGTCTCTTGCACTCCACTAACCAACAAATATAAATAGAATTTCTCATGTCTGTAAGGGTCTAAGGAGAACACTGTAAGTCTAATGGACATATGTTCATTTGAACTATATATATGCTTATATATACATACACTTATATGAATTATATGTAATTATTAGGAAATATGATGTTTTATGTTTCTTTCAAATGTCATTAGTATTATTTTCCCTCCTCTTTTCTTTTCTGTTTGTATTGAACTCTCTTTTTCTTTTTCAGTTAAATACTTCCCCCGTTTTCCCCTTATATATGCATGAATGTTATGTTCTTTACCTGGAAAAAAAGAGGAATTTCCAATCTAAAATTTTAACTTAAAGTATTTGTACCCACACTTTGAGTGGGATATTATTGATGTGTTACATTTATTTCTGTGGGTATTAAAATAATTATAACTCCAATGTCTTTGAAAATTTCTCCTGTGATTATAAATAGTAAGACTCTAAAAGACACCTTTTGTTTTAACAAGGCATATTTATGTGACTTTGGACTCCATAAGCATAGCACACATAATGACACAATTCCAGATCTATTCTTATTAAACTATTCATATCTTGATCTTGAATAGTTTTGCTAATAATCATACTTTGATCTAGAAGAATGTGGTGCTGGATTCCTGACTTCCCTCTAACATCTCATCATAGAGCAACTCTCTACTGTCTCCTGATCCACTAATGACGTAGCTCTCTACAACTTAGTTAGTTGTGAGAAGACTCAAACAAGACATTTTGAGGAGCTCAGTGTCTACCTTTAAAATGCAACCAACGCAGATACTATTTCTGGCTAAGACCAGGCCTATCACCCTACTCACCATCAACTTGAGATTTAGCCTGACGTCGGAGTGAGTCAGTCATTCAATCTGTGGCTCACAATATCTGTTGTTTTTATTTCCCTTAATTATAACTGGCAAGACTTTTATAATTACATGCCCTGTTGTGCCTATGATAAAGAGTTAGAAAGTATATCATATTCATGATCAATGTGATTTTTTATAGTGGAACTCTAGTTCTGTGTATGCAAATTCCAAATTCTAACTAATATTAAGTCCAATTCTGTTT
>JAQHUG010000007.1:2206001-2217768 GCA_028555095.1 Dicrostonyx torquatus
TTTTTTTAGTACGGTTGGGCATCTCTTGGGTATATTCCCAAGAGTGGTATTGCTGGATCCTGAGGTAGGTTGATTCCCAATTTCCTGAGAAACCATCACACTGATTTCCAAAGTAGTTGCACAAGTTTGCATTCCCACCAGCAATAGAGGAGTGTTCCCCTTACTCCACATCCTCTCCAGCATAGGTTATCGTTGGTGTTTTTGACTTTAGCCATTCTGACAGGTGTTAGATGGTATCTCAAAGTTGTTTTGATTTGCATTTCCAGATTGCTAAGGAAGTTAAACATGACCTTAAGTATCTTTTGGCCAATCGAACTTCTTTTGTTGAAATTGTTTGTTCAGATCATTACCCCATTTTTTAATTGGGTAATTTAGAACTTTTATGTCTAGTTTCTTGAGTTCTTTGTATATCCTGGAGATCCTTCTCTATCACCATACACAAAACTTAAGTCTAAATGGATTAAAGATCTCAATATAAATCCTACCACACTGAACCTGATAGACGAGAAAGTAGGAAATAGCCTGCATACATGGGCACAGGAGACCACTTCCTATGTAAAACCCTAGTGGCACAGACAATAAGAGCAACAATGAATAAATGGGACCTCCTAAAACTGAGAAGTTTCTATAAAGCAAAAGACACAGTCAGTAAGACAAAAAGGCATACTACTGAATGGGAGAAGATCTTCACTAATCCTACTTCATGGTGTTATTTTATCTTCTAACAATGTTTTTTTTTTATGAGATTGCCATTGCATGCTGGCTTATTTCATGGTATATTTATGTGGGAGACAGATTTATTACACTTTACACATTCCTGGTAATATTGATATAAATACTGAGTTCATGACCCTTTAAACTTACAAAAGTGAACAACATCTTTCCAGGAGAAAAAAAAAAACAGTCTGCTTAACAAAAGATGTTCTGCTGCTGAGTGCTATGTCCACTCATGGAAATGAGCTGATACAGTGTAAAAAATGCTATCAGAGTCTTGAAATAGTTTAATGTGTAAAAGAATGTCCCAAATAGAGATTATCTGACTTCAAAATTCACACTTACTTGCAGTATAATCTATGAAAATTAATGATGACTCTATTTTCTATCTTGTGAAAATAGTGCTGATGTCATAGGTCATTGTGAAAGTTATTGAAAACTTTACATGTGTAACAATGTTAGTAGTGACTAGTGCACATTGAATCCACAAGCACATGTTCACTGCTGATACATGAAAGATACTGTTTAATTGGGTTTTGTGGGTTATAGTGATTGCTCAGAAGTTAAAAGCATTTGGTTCATACTTTAGATGTCCCAGGTTTGATTCCCAGCACTCACATAGTGACTCAGAACCACCTGTAACTCTAGTTCTACTTACATATATTTGGGCTATATATATATGTAGCTAAAATAAATATTTGGCCTGGAGAGAATTTTACCATTGTATACATGAGCAAACCAAGATATTGGACCTGAGTGTTTTGACCAGTGTAGTCCATCTTTACTTTCTGGTTGTCTAAAGACAGTTGAGAACAGAAGTATTATCTGGTAGACCTGTGCTCCATTTTCTATTCTCCCTCACATAGCTCCATGCTTTTTAGCATATTCTTAATTTTGCCATGACATGTAACAAGGTTAGCTTCAGCAAGAGCTAGCAAACAAAAGAATTTAGATTCAACTCTAAGGTTTAATTCTAAAATGAGTATTTCATCCTTTCTATAATGTCAGAAATTGTTGACTGAGGTTAATGTACTGCCCAGTTCCCACAGTTGTTGAGTTCCAAAGAAATCACACAGAGGTCTACATTAATTGTAAATTGATTGACCTAGTATCTCAGACTTCTTATTAACTCTTATAACATACATTAGCCCATAATTATTTTCTGTGTTAGCCATGTGGCTTGGTACCTTTTTTAGCGAGACAGTTACATCCTGCTTGTTCCTTGTCCGGCTTGCTCTCTGTCTAGGTGATGACTGCACACTGAAACTTTCTTCTCCCCAGAATTCTCATTTCCATTCCTCTACTTCCTGCCTTGTCACCCTGCCTATACTTCTTGCCTGGGTACTGGCCAATCAGCATTTATTTAAAATATAAGTGACAAGGTACAGACCATTGTCCCAGGGCAAGAAATTACTTTGTGTACTATTGCTATGTACACTAGGCTATTTCTTGTGGGAAACCATTTTTATTGAGAGATTTGTACATCTTTTGGAGAACACCGTACTATTTAAAACCCATATACAGTTAATACTGGGGAGAAATTTTTTTGTCTTCAAATCTTTATCATTTTTATGTAGTGGGAGTTTCATATCCTTTGGTTCTAGTCATTTTTGAAATGTGTCTGATTGTTTTAACCATCAGTTACCAGAAGGTACTGTAGAATATCAGATAGGTTGCTGCTTTCTGTGTTCTGGTGCTTCTCATCAAACTTTTTTTTCATCTCTTCATCAAATTTTCTTATCTTTAGAGAACATTATTCCACTTTATTCTATATAATTGAATGACTTTTTTTAAAAGTGAGTGAGAATAGATAATTTTGGGTTTTGATTATGGTATACTTTACTTGGAACATCCAGCTACACCCATGTGGAACCAAATGGTAGACTTTCTTCCTTCCATTAACATAGCTGAGGAGTATTTCAGTGTACTATCTATTCATCTCAAGCAAGTATCTAAGTAGACTTGGTTCATAGTCCTTACCTAGTTCTTTATCTAGTCTATACATTACAAATTCCTCATAGGACATGTCTAAGTAGCATTTGGGATGCTGCCAGCATGGGGCTTGTTCTATGTCCAGTGAGACCTACAGAGACGCCTGTGGCTTTAGGATATGAGCTATTGACTCCCAAGGCAAGCCAACATCTATCAGGAGATGTTGAAGTATGCTGGGTTCTGGAAATTGTAGAAAGATCACAGAAAGCATGAATTTTAGAGCACAACATTCACTCCTGAGTCAGCATCTCCGAACTTTATTTATAGCCTGTGAGGACTAAAGCTCGTCCCAATATTTGCAATTGCTCCTTTGCTCTGTTCTTATAATGGAGGTACCTAGCACTCTCCCATTTGGCATTTGCTGACAAACAAGTTTAAGTTATAATTTGCTTTGTTCTCTTTAGCTTGTACTTTTAATCATCTTTGCTGCTGATGTTTCCTCTCATGTTCTTGCTCATTTCCAGAGTTCATATTTAATCACTATCCTGTAAATAAAGTTTTCTTTATGGCAGTGTACCCTTTTCTATTGTAGAGCCATGCACAGAATAGCCCTTTTCACACTCCCTGTACTTACTTAGGTATATTGCATTCAACCAATTGTAAAACTGTCTTACAATAACTCATTTACTTATTACACTCAAGTCACTGGTTTGATGCAGTGGTTGTCAACTTTGGTAAGGAAAACACTTTAAAAAGTACATCTACATGGCCTTGATTTCTGACAAATAATTTTTCAAACACCACTTAATTTAATTCTAAAGTAGTAATGCCACAAACCACTGGCTTGGGCCTAGTAGAATAAATAAGATCATGACCTCCAAATAGAATCACTGTTGCTTTGCCTCCTAATTGAGAGGCTCAACCTATGTTAACATAGGTACTAGTGACCAAGGCAACATCCACCCATTTTTTTAAAATCATGTTTTTCCACTTCTCAACAATCTGTGTCTTCAATATAGATAGATAGTATCTCTAGTATCTCTTCCTCAAACTCACATATTCTGCTTATAGAAGATTCTTAGAATCTTCATTTCACTATTCTGTTTTTTAAGAACATTCTGCAGAATGAAGGAAGTACAGGGACTTAGTCTATTTCTATTGTTGTAAAGAGGCCAAGACAGCTCTTATTAAAGAAAACATTTAACTGGGGGTTTGCTTACAATTTCAAAGGGTTAGTCCATTAGCATTACAGCAGAGAGCAGGGAAGAATGAAGGCAAGAACTAGGGTGGTAGCTCAAAATTACTTTCTGATCTGTAAGCTGCAGAAAGATACTCAACTCTAGGCCTGGTGAGGGCTTTTGGAATGTCAAATCCTAGCTGTAATGACACACTTCCTCCAACTAGGCCATACATTACAGTTCTTCAAATCCTTCTCAAATAGTGCCACTCCCTGATGACTAAGAATTCAAATATATTAACCTGTGAGGGCCATTCTTATTCTAACCATCATATACCTTGTATGGGGAGAGACCAACATGTTTTGAAGCTTTATAAATGTATCATTAGAAAACTCATCTCATTTTACATTGTTGACAGAGGCTACTTGTTTGTTCCCAGCCACCCATACCCAAAATAATCACACAGAAAGAATATCAATTAAAACACTAGTTCATGCTTCTTATTACCTAACTCTTACATCTTAAATTAACCCATTTCCATTATTTTATATTTTACCACAAGGCTCGCAGTTTACCGGTAAGGTTCTGTCAACCAGGTGTTTTTCTCCTTCAATGACAACATGATGATTCCCTGACTCCACCTACTTCTCTTCTCTGCTTGGAATTTCTCAACTTTCTTTATTCTGCCCAGTAATAGGCCCAAAAAAAGTTTCATTATTAACCAATGGTAATAAAAATCATATTCATAATATACACAGGGGAATTTCATATTATCTCCCCTTTTCTGTAAGAATAAAAAGGAATGTTTTAACTTTAACATAGTAAAATTACATATAACAAAAGAGATATAAAGCAAGAATTACATTTACAATATTTATAACCATTTCATCTTTTGTAATAATTAAGAAAAACTATAATTATAACTATCTACTCTTCAAGTCCATCAAAGACCCAGAAGGATATAATACTACCTATTAACAGGAATGCATTGTAAGCAACTTCCAAAACTCTAGTCCTGGCAGAGACATCTCATTGCCTGAACAGTCACCAAAATTTCATCTGTAACATTGGTGTACCCATCTACAATCTACAGGTCCATAGTATCCGGCAAACTTTTCCATGTTGCAGGAAATTAGAAGATCTGTTTTGTTCTGTAATGGCAAAGTTTGTCAGCTGCTCTTTTCTGTGTCCTGCAAAATGTCTGGCAGACTATTTCATAAAGCAGAAATACTGAAGTATTTAGGCAAGTTCCGGGGTCATTTTTCTGTGTGTCCTACATGTTCAGTTCATATAGCATACCATTAAGAAGTCCAGGCAAGATTAGTTTCTTGTCCAAAACTCCATAGGGAGCCTCTTTGATGCCCATCATCTTCTTGAAGTTAATTGGTGCTGCTAGATATAAAGTAAAGTGAGGGATTCTGATCTGAGTAGCCAAAACATTGCATTCACTAGCTATGCTGGTTTGAATCAGAATTATTATCAGACATTTAAAAACTTTATTTCCATTTCCTGACACTGTTTAGAGGGGTACAACCTTGCTGGATGAAGTATGTCACTGAGTCAGACTTTGAGAAAGTCTCCTTCTACTTATAGTTCATTTTGTTTGTTTTATGTTTCTGCTTGAGATACGATCTATCTGTTTCCTGTTCCTTATGCCAAGCTAGCCATGTCACTCACCATAATGGACTGTTATTCCTCTGGAACTATAAGCTAAAACAAACTTGCTTTGTTCATGGTGTTTTATAGCAACAACCAAAAGGGACTAACCTTTCCTCAAGAATTTTTCCCAACACAGTCTCAATCCATATGGTCCTTGTAGGGCCTGATCCCTCAGTGCAATGCATCTGAATCTCACCCACACCGTGCTATGTATCCAATTATCCTGGTCCTAGTGATTGTTTCCAAGTTTTGTAAATTGTCTAAGATGAAGGTAGAATAAACTTGAGGAATTTCCTTGAAATTTCTATTTTTAAATGTGTAGATGCAGGACACTGTTGTCAACTACCCTGCAATTAATGAAGAAAAATTATTTGAAAAAAGAGATGGAATGAGAAATGACACAGAGCAGGGGTGTATGCATATGAGTTCTGTCTACATTGGCCTAAAGCTACACTTTTAGCTACAACATGCCATACATTCTATGATTAAGACAGCTTAAGCTAACTGGTTTGTACATTCAAGCTTAATGAAACAATAGAAGACAGTTTCTCAGTAGTATAAGCAAACACTTGATCACCAGAGTGTACTCTCTATTCCATTCAGCTTAAATGGGGCTATTAGAGGTTATACTATCAATACAGTCAATTCTACTGGTCTTATTGAACAGAATTTATATAATCAGTTTCTCACTTTAGCTTAGATGTTGTATACTAAAGTTTATCTGACATCAGGATGTAGGATGTATAGAAAGGCAGACTCTCCTGCTCTCCTACTAATGCCATGCTGAATAATATTGTGCTCATTAACTTGCTTGACTTTGTAATGCAGAAAATAGTGGCAGTTCTCTCTTGTCTACTTAAATATAAATCAGGACATCCAGCAAAGGCTCAAAAAAAAGTAGAAGATCAATTCTTTTAAGGCAAAAGAGAAACCTTCATGTCCCTATCATGCTCCTTATCTTAAAACAACTTAAAGTCTTCTCTGGCATTTATAAAAACAAGAGAAAAAATCGATGGGAATTAAGGTCACAGGAAAGGACCAATCAGATAATTATAGGTTGATCATGTCTTGGGTGCAAAGTGCCTATTTCTTGCCCCGAGTCCAGCATCTTTCTCAGGAAGACAGGAAGCTTTTGTTTCTGTGTTTTCAGAGCTGACACAGAGATAATGTTGTTTGTTAGCATCATGAGAATTACTAGATGGTCAAGGGCATGTGCATCAAAGATATTGCTTCCAGCATTTTGGAGAATTAAATGCCCTTGCAAGAAGCATTGTTTAGAATCATTGAAGGAATGTAGAAGTCTAGAGTACCATTGTGGAGACATAACTCCCAAAATATATTTACTACTGAGCAGGAAAAAAGATAGACAGAAAAAGATGGAGACAATAAAAATGAAGAAATGGGAGAAAGTTTGAGTAGCTCTTTTGGGGGCTTCCTAGAAGCCTCATTTCAGCCTGTAATTGAGAAAGCCCACAAAGAACCATGTCTGCACTCCAGTTCAATGGACTTGCAATGATTACATTTAGATTGTGATATGCTCGCATTCACACCCCTTTGCAAAGGATGTATTAAAGCTTGTTATCCTTGGTTCATGGTGGAAAAACACAGAGAAAAAGCTACTGTCATATATATAAAGATCAAGGCAGAGAACTTCAAATGTCACATCAATTACTACACTCATCCTAGAGATGCCAAGAAGCCCACTCAGCTGAAGGGTGCTCTATGTATAACTGAGCTAAAATGTGGCCTTTTAAAGTTGTCAGTGAAGAAACAAATAGATGGCTGTGAATTCGTTGGGTCTGACATGCCTCTCACTAGCAACTTCCAGGCAAAGCATTTGCGGACCTGGAAAAATGTCATGGAGCTGACAGAGAATATGAAATCAATTACATAAATGAGGAGGCATAATTCATTGTTCTTTGTTTGTGTTAGAAATTTGAAATATTTTCATCCAGCAGACCATCTGTGACAACCCTCAAAATGATAATCCTCTATATTAAAAACAATGCACACCCTTTAAATAATTCAGACCAGCACCAGCAGACACTTGTCAGAGTAGACAGAGAGGAAATGGAGAAGGAAGCATGCCAGGCAAAATGTCGGTGAAATATAGGACATGTTTGATGTGGATGAGTAATTATTTTCGGAAACTTATGTGGAATTGCCTGTGGATAACCTGGGGCTTAGATAGCTCTTATAGGAGCAGCAATTACACTTGCTTGTGCTTCTGCTTTGTTACAAGCTGTTTGTTTGCTACCTTTCTTTTCACACTTAGTGTTTAATTTAGAATAAGAGCAAACAAGAAAAAAAAACTATGTGTGCTGGGAAGGTGTGTACCTAGTTTGATATTTACACATAGAGATTGGTGAATGGATGAAGGAAGATGGGAGCAAGAATGTGAGAGACGGGTAGGGATGATGGAATCTTGGATGTGTGAAAATGACAGTCTATCTCAGAAGAAAGGAAAAAGCAAGAAGAGCAGAACAGTTAATAACTGAGTGCCTTGTACCTTTGCCATAAGAAGCGGCTATATAAAGGCAGCCACAATACAAATGGAGGAGGAGTGGATTGCAGGAGTGGGAGGGGAACATGGGTGGTAGGGGGTTGTGAGGAGAGGAGTGAAAGGAAAGTGTGATTGACTTGCAAACCTAATTTATAATTAATAACAATTGTTTAAAGAAATAAAAATTTGAAAGACAAGTTTAAAAAGAAGTATTTAGTAGGCTGAGGACTGCAGGACAAGTATAACTCATATAAACACAAGATATACTGTCCTCTACATTTCTTCAAAGTGATGGCAGTTGTTTGCTGTGTCATTTGCTTGTTTCCATTAAAAATAAGTCTTTTCTGTATTATTCTAATGTGTGCAAGTAACTCACTCCTCTCTACTCAAACCATATTCCTTGGAATCCTTTTCAAGTTGTGGGCTTAGATAAAGGTCTCCAGGGACCTTCTTTTGTCTTAGCACAGCTCCCATGTTACAGGAATGCTGGGCTCCACACCATGCTTCTTCGCCAACACTTCAAGGCAGTTTTCCTAAGGACTTCTCTAGCTGCATAACTTGTTGTCTCTAAGCTTACCAACTCTGTTACCTGTTAAAAAGCCTCACAGTTCACAAGACAGGTCCTTTGTTGCTCTATGACCATTAATGTTAAAATTCAAATCTGTTGAACTTTGAAGTTTTTCATAATAAGGCATTAGGAAAAAAAAATACCACTCTGGCCTTTTTGTAGTCAATTCTGCCATTCTTCCTCTGTGTGGAATGAGACACAAAGAAATAGCAAACTGTAAGTCATCCCGTGAAGAAAAAGGATATTTCCGAAAGCTTGTCACATTGAAATATTTGATAATTATTATACAAAATAATTGACATAATTATTATAATTACCTGAGTTCTCTTCTATATACTGAGCCCTTAATGAGTGTCAATAATCTTGTACCTTAACGAGTGCCAAAAATCTCACATGTATAACAAATATCATTATCCCAGGATGTATTTTATTTATGTCTTTGTGCATCGTGTTCTGTGTGCATGCCACATATGAGTGGAGGCCAAAAGAAAGCATCAGATCCTCTAGACCTGGAATTATGATCAATCTAAACTGCCAAACACGGGTGCTAGGAACTGAACTCAAGTCCTCTGGATAAATAACAAACACTATCAGCTGTTGAATTGTATTTCGAGCTCCTTAGTGTTTTTCCAAAGACACTCCCTGGAACTGCTACTATAATTATGCTGCAATTTATAAATACATTAGGTGAAATTCAGGGAAGTAAAATATCCTTCTAGCTATTGTCCTCAGAATGACAGGAAAAGCCAACAATTTATCCCAGTTCTATAATCCAAGTCTTCTGATACAGGGTGATAATAAACTCTTTTCAAGTGAAGCAGCAAGTGGACACTGCATGGAACATTAAAAAGGAAAAAAAAAAAAAAAGACATGCTGGGAATGCTCCCTGGGCCTGCCAAGTAGTGACAGAGAGGAGACACTAGCAAACATTTTAATCTCTCACTATATTTGAAATTTGCCAACTACAAAATAAACATCAAAGGCAGCTGCAGTGGCCAGATGTTTCCTTTGTTTCTTCACCTGCAAGCCTGCTGCCTGCCCAGGAAGAATGGAGCAATGCCTGGACTAAAAGGCTTCTCTCCACGGCCCATTCACTCCTTGGCCTCTGTACAAACCCTGCCAGCAGTACATCACTTAGATCCGAGTGCAGCCGTGATTTCTGCAACAGAAACATCAGTCAATTAAAAATAGGAGTCGGCTAGCAAACACGCCTCACAAGATTACTGGGGAGTCATCGTCACACAGATTGGCAGATAGTAATGTTCCCCGGTAAAATAGAAAAACAAAACCAAACCACTTGTAACAAACTGGTGTCCTAGAAAAGTCTTTTTGAATCACATGACACCACTCATAATCTTACAAAATGAATTGCTATGTTGCCACCGGGGCTTAAATGCTTATGATTTCTTTTGCCTGAAAACCAAAGGAAATAATTTTTCTCCTTGTTTCTAAGCCAGTTAAGATGATATTAGATAATTTAAACTGGAGATGTTTCCCCTACGTCTCTTACCTCCCCAAATGACAAATAGGAAACATATAGAGTGATCTTTAAGGACTAATATTTTTCAAACTCTGCATTAGTGAAGCATTACTTCAGAAAGTCTATATGTTTTAACTTATAGAACACAGAGATCACAGAGCAATTAAATAAATGACAGCTAATTATGATGGTCAGCTGAATTGCATTAGAAATACTTCGGTCAGGCGTTAAGGAGGCAAACTCCTGATCGAGTATGTAAGTGTTCTCAGACAGCATTTACTAAGTAGAGAAGGGCTGTCTTTAATGAGAAGGTAATATTGAGTAGGCTAAGGTCCAAGACTGAACAAAAAGAAAGGAGAGAGCCAGCTGATCATCACCTCTGTCATTTTGTCTGCTCTGCTTCTTGATCTGCCCAGCTGTCACAGGCTCCTGCCACCACAGTCACCTGCTGTCATGCC
This sequence comes from Dicrostonyx torquatus, assembly GCA_028555095.1. NCBI lineage: Eukaryota > Metazoa > Chordata > Mammalia > Rodentia > Cricetidae > Dicrostonyx > Dicrostonyx torquatus. Next base: position 2,216,494 of record JAQHUG010000007.1, read on the forward strand.
TTTTTTTCTCACTTGAACCAAACCCAGCTTTCTTCCCTTAAGTTTCTTAAGGCATTGGCTTCTGGTAAGCAAAGAAACTAACACAGTGAGTGCTGCTGAATCGGTCAATCACAGATCTGACACGTGACTCTAGACAATAACACCCAGGTACTATGTTCAGAGCTGCAATTCTAGTCTACTAAAACAGCACAGGTTAAATATTTAGGTAAACTTTTATCATTTTAAAATATACTTTATTTGAAAATTAGGAAAAGGATCATTAGAACCTAAGAAAATATCAATAACCTATTTTTAAAGTGATATTCCTCTTCATGGGTAACACTCATGTTTGAATCTGGCATGTTATACCCACATGAGTCATTTTAGAAGCAGAGAGATTTATTTCACATCCTGTTCCTTAGTGTTAAACAAAAACTTGTACTTCATTTCAGAGTAGAGTTACCTAGCTCTCCATTTGAGGCGTTGTCTCCTGTTTTGTGTACATAGGACTCTAAAGTAACTAAGTCTGTTCAAGTCTTTCCCACTACCATCATGAGGGCTTCATTAAGACTTTATTACAAATACAATTGAGAAACACATAAGACCATATCCTTTGTTATGCTGAACCTGGTGTCAGCCTATGTTGACCGTGGTGGCAGCAACAGAGCCATTCTCAGAACACTCTTGTTCAAGGTGAGTCTGGGATGCAAAGAAAACCCTTTATCAACAAACATAAGTATAGCAATACTAAGAAAATGCATTACTAAGTAATGAAATTATAATTCCCTAAAGTGGTTTTAAGTAGTACTAGGTATCAAAATGTCAGTGAAAGTCATCCTCAGCCTTAACTTCCCCCTCTGTTAGTTTGAGCACACTCACCGTGCAATCAAAGAATGTCATTCCTCCATGGAAAATAATATTTTTACTAGAAAAAGGCAGAGATGCTGTGTCGGTGGGAACAGCAGGTGCTGGTGTGTTGGGACTTCTTAAGCCTCATTCTGGAAAAGCCTTGTTGAGCGTCTGTCCCAGCTGGCAGAGTTACTTCCATAAAGTCTTTAAATTTTAGCAATCTCACCTCTGTGTTGGATTATACTCTCAGCAGTTGTAAACAACCAGATCATGGAATTCCCAAATCATAATGTCCCCTTTATTTCTCAAAAAGTCATGAACTTCCTTAATAACTTTTAAATGAACCATTATCCCTGTTGCTCCTTCCCTGTAATAGCGAGGGGATTAAAATCCTGCTCTTTCCCTCATGATATGTCTCCTCCTCAAATTAATTATTTGTTTTTTGCC
>JAQHUG010000007.1:2219784-2234780 GCA_028555095.1 Dicrostonyx torquatus
CAAAAGACTCTGTCACAAAAATATAACACTTCTGAGAAATAACCACTGAGGTTGACTTCAAACCTCCATGTGTGTGTGTACGCACATGTACATTCACATTCATGAACACACAAATGGTATAGCATGTGTCTATGTGTTGTTTTCATTGGTTAATAAAGAACTGCTTTGAGCCTATGGCAGGGAAGAACAGAACTAGGTGCGGAAAGCTAGGCTGTATGCTAGGAAGAAGAAAGACGAAGCAGGAGACGCCATGGATCTGCTGCCAGAGATAGGCATGGTTTGCCCGTAGGCCACTGCCAAGTGGTGATACACAGATTAATAGAAATGTGTTAAATTAAGATGTAGGACTTAGCCAATAAGAAGCTAGAGCTAATGGGCCAAGCAGTGACTTAAACAATGGTTTAAATAATACAGTTTCTGTGTAGTTATTTCGGGCTAAGCTAACAGGGCAGGGATGAACAAGCAGCCCCCCCTCCTCCAACACACAAACACATATAAACTTTATTAATATATATTTAAAAATAAAAAGTTTAAATTTAGGATTATAGTTAATTGCTAGTCTTCAGAGTCACAAATCATATATATATATGGAGGTATAGATATATAGACTGATATCTTGGGAGACACATGTGCCTAATGCTATGTATGATTGTGTATTAGGATAAACATAGAGTATCTCCATTACTTGTAGTAGATTCTCATAAAACATAAAACCTTAATATGTATGACTACACATCAAGGTACCTCCCTCTATTTTCTGAACTGATCTTATAGCTCATGTAGTTTTTGAGTGATTTATCCATAACCATGACTATGTAGCTTTTCTTCAGTTTCATTTGCTTGGAACACTCTTCAATTACTACTAGATGAGCCCTCTTGTGCCGTACCATATGGTGGTAATAGGATCTTGTGTGTACCTTACTTTCTACATCATGAGAAGCTTTGGCTTCATTGGTCCTACCCTGTGTGTGCTCTTGTCACAGAGCATAATGAGCGGTATTTAGAAAGTGCTGCAAATTTTTTAAATGTGAATCAGAATTAATGAGATGGGAACATTTATTTTATCTTTCTCAAAATCTAGGAAAGCAATTATTAATTAAAGACTGAAGCACAATTAATAAAAACTCAGGGGTTGAAATTGCGGTTCAACCTGAAGATCAGTACCTCAATCCGAAGTGGTGATCCTTTTTTTTTAAGTATGTATACATTCCTTTTATGAGTAGATTTTATGTTTCTAAATAGCCATATTTATAAATATTTGTCTCTTCACTGTTTAGAACCATCATTGCCCTATTTGACTATTTATTTGGAGAACTGCCTTAGACAATGGATTATTTCAGAGAAATCTGTATGTACTGTTCCTTCTGCTATTAGATGTAACAGTGTTCCAGAGAAAAAATGGAGTCGGGAGAGGCAGAATTAATGACACATTGTTGATGGTAAATTCATAGTACATGCCTGTAGATAGGCTGTTTCCCATTATCATGTTAGTGGAGGAAGAATAGGGAGTAGTGTATAAAGAGAACGGGTGCAAGGAATCTGATAATGTGTGACTTACAGTATGTTGAGAAAAGGGGTATACATTTCTTTAAGTTGTTTATGTCAAACATGTATGTGTGTGTGTACCATTGTTCTCTGATGACTTGTAGTCTAGGAACTTGGGGCTTGTCAATTTATTCTTGGCAGTAAGAATTAGGAGATCTGCCATTATCCTAGAATGCAAACACCCACACAGAGAGACTGTTAGAAAGTAGTAGATTCAAAGTCAGTCTGTCTGCATACAGTATTTTGTCTCTGTCTGCAGCTGCAGGGGTCCCAGAATGAACTATGACAGTGAAGACAAAATGGACAATAGATGAATATAACTGGAGCACATTGGTCTGGAGTCTAATAGGTACCTTAGGAACAATTAACCTATTCTGAGGATTGAAGCAAGGTTAATACAAACTCAGAGTCAGAAATTGGGGTTCAACCTAAAGGTCAGAAAAGCAAAGCAGCCAGCCACTGGCTCTTACCTCAGTCTGAAAAGATGATCCTGCCTCCAGGAATCTTAGAATGAGACTGAGACTGTGAGCTCTCTCCTTTTGTCCTATATCCCTCTCTAGGACTGGGATTAAAGACATGCACCACTAGAAATAAAGGCATGCACTGCCCGGTTTCATGGCAACTAGTGTGGCTACTGGGATTAAACACTACATTACCAATGCCTGGTCTATAAGACTGACCAGTGGAGCTGTTTAACTCTCTGAACTTCAGGAAAGCTTTGCTTATTATAATACACATAAAATGCCACAACAGAGCTTTGCAGAGGTAAAACAGGATTTCACAATGTGTTAATTAATGAGTAGAATATGCCATAAAGGTAAGAACATTATTGAATTACAAGACTTCTGATTTCCCTAGTACACACTTAGGAGCACCCAGAACCAAACTTACGTGTTCCTAAACTCTTTAGAAGTTATGCTCAGAGGCAATTTTAAACTAAATTAGGCTCTTTCAATCTATATCCAAATAAAGATTTGTGATGTTAATATCAAAGTGTCTACAACCCCTCTCAACATTGCTTAGATTTCTATTTAAATGTTTGCTTTAAAAAATTCACACAATATATTAACTCTTGGATCATGATGATAAGATAATCTTTGTTTTTCTAAACACACTGCTTTATACTTTGAGAATGAGGGTATTTTGTTTCCTACCGTTTATCGTGTGGGCTTTCGTAGTAAGATTTTGTGGCATCCTCTCACGGTAGACTAAAGAGCCTTCAACTCTGTAAGCAGGTCTTGGTGGTTTTAAATTTCTGGCTGTTCTCCTGTTCTAGCTTTCCAAATACTGGGATTATAGGTGGAAACCCCCACATCAGCTGTAGTTTGAATGGCATGGATTGGGACATTTGGAGCTTTCTAAACTAAGCTGTTTTCTTGAGGAAAGTACAACCTTTTCATCCCTTGGGGAATCACACAGTTCAAAGAGAACTGCTACACACAAATGAACACTAAGTAGGGGTCTGTTTGATGGATCATGTCTCTTTCTCCCCTGAGCAGATGGGAGATTCTGTTCACTTAACCCTGCTTCACCCTTCCTCTGATCATGAACTTGTGCCATAGGCTTTGTTGTTGTTGTTGTTTGCTTTTATCTGATATGGACTTAGAATGTTAACAAGTTACAGTAGTAGCCAAAGTCTGTTACAAAAGGGAAAGCAATCTCTTAATGGAAAATATGGCACTCCAAGTATAAATAATACTTTAAAATTTTTCCATTGCTATGTATTATCTCTACCATATTGTCCATTATAAACCCATAAAATATGATTGTGAGCTAAGAAAGAATGCTGGAGAACATCTAGCCCAGCATGCCATGAAAATAGGAAAGTGTGATTTACGCAATCATGTAACCCTAAAATATTGATATCGATATTAGAGCAAGTACACCACAAGTTCTAGTTTCCTGGGAGCTAGGTGTCATTTGTCATTTAGACTTTTTTGTACGGAGAGGTCCAGAAGAATGTTTTTGCTGAGCTTATGTTATGAATATTCAATTTTTTGGAAATTTGGCCTATAATAGTTTACTAAGATAGTGGCCACTCCAAAATGTCAGAATAGCTGAAATTCTGAGCAGAAAACTCAAAGTGTTTTATTTCAAATTTGGATTTTCTATATAGTTTGTTTTTACATATTATACAAAGAATAAAAATCCAGAAAATAAAATATATTGATTAAAAGTATGCATTCAGGAGGACAAAAATCTGCTAGAGTTGTCCAAACTGGTAGTTAAATAAGTGAGGTGTTCCATTTTACTAAATTAATTTTAATATTCAATAATTAATGTCCTTGGATTGTTACTGTGGTAAAAACCTGCTTAAAGACAATAGAGCATTAAATTTTGTGATTGTTTGTTTTAATATTTATAGAAGGCTATCACTTGTCAAAAAATTCAATTATTCCCAGCAGATCATCTTCCCTAGTTAATGTCACATTTTAATGAATTTTTCATCTCATTGTCAGGCACACATGTGAAAGAGGGAAGAGACTGGAGCTATCTTGAATTACATTAATGGTTTTCATCCTGAAGTAATATTTTGCTATTAAACCAATGGCAAAATAATATGTTCATTTGCCTTGAGCAATAATCTGTACATTATGCCTTGAAGGGATCCACAAGCTTGTTGGAAACTGAGTAGCTTTTAATTATGTTCTTATTAGAACCGGATGATGCTAATCCATGTCTTGATGTCCAAGATAGTAAAGAAAAATTGATTTGACATATGTGGCACCCTCAGACAGCCGAGCTAAGAATGTTGACTGTACTTCATACCAAAGCTCTTCCCATACTGGTTTAATAATCAGAAAAAGGATGATAACTGATTAATAATTGAACATGTTTTTAATATTTAAACAGGCATACCCTTGCAGTTGTTAAACTGATATTAAAGTAGGGAGAAATAACAGTCAGCTTACTGATGATTGTCCATTTTACACATGCCTTTGGAAACTCAGTACAGTGAAGGAATGTCACTGAACCACTTGGCAGAGTGATCCTTGTAAGCAAGACCAACAACAATATAAAATCCTAGTTTCTACTATTTCAGTGAAGTGGGGCATCTGTAACGGCATTTTTAATTTACTCTGTTACTATTAAAGGTAGATATCATTTTCCTGACAAAGGAAAAGAAATGAGCAATTTTTTTTACCAAGCTATGTTATAGAAGCTACTTCCCTCCAAACTAATCTTTGGATCACATAGAATATAGTTTACAGAAAAGGATTATATGCTGGTAGGCACTGAAAAGGTTTAAATGTGACACTTCTCCTCTAGGTTAAATTTCACCTCTGCAAAGACCTTCTACATTGTTATAACATTGCAAATCCTGAATCCCCTCAGTAACAGAGCATTTTCCACCAAAATAGTTAATTTGACAAAGGAAGTTACCCACTTTCTGCTGTACATGGAAATTTAACACAATATAAATCAGAGGGTTAAAAATAAATTTCATCTTATAACATCTATTCTGACATATATTTTTAAAGTATCCCTAATTATTATTATTATAATAATAATTATTATTATTGCATATAATAGTCACTTCTAATTATTGATTTATTTTTTATTTTTATTGAAAATAGTTTCTCCTCTCATATGATATGAACTGACCACAGACCACTGTTTCTCCTACCTCTACCCTGCTTCTCTATTTTCTCTTGTAGGGTAGGTCTACAAGAGATCACAACCAAACAGGACAAAATAGCATACAGTAAGACTGCCAAACAGGATGAAATAACATACAGTAAGACAGCCAGCCAGGACAAAATAACATACAGAAAGTCAGCCAGACAGAACAAAATAACATACAATAAGACAAGGCAAAGACCCTCCTATGAAGGCTGGTCAAGGAGAAGGAGTCTGAAGAGCAGGCAAAAGACAAAAGAAAATAGTTTTTTTTTTCTTTTGGGGGGCAAGATTTTTTTTCTTTGTAGTCTTGACTGTCTTGGAGCTCATGCTAGAGACCAGAATGGCCTTGAACTCACAGTAATCTGCCTGTCTCTACCTTCCAGTTATTTTAATTAGAGGTATGTGTAACTTCTCCCTGGCATAGATAAAGTCTTACCTTTTAAAAACACTTTATTTGATTCAAGCCTTACTTATTTTAATGAAGAATTTAGGTAACAATCATGCAACTAAAGATTTCCAGGTGGAAATTTTTCTCAGTATGGTATTTCTTTCAACTTGTATAAAGTAATTCCAATGATTCATTTTATTCTTAATGGATGTTTCAAATCAGTCGTTTGGAGTAATCACATACATTAGAGCTTTGACATCAAACATTTTTTTCGTTATGGACTAGTACTTCATTAGTGTGGCTATTCCTTGGAAATATACAATGAGTCTAAAATTAAGGCCCTCTGAGCTCCACACCCAGTAACTATGAAATCAGGTACCATCACAGAGATGGATGTTGTTCCAGCAGTTGGAATTCCTACCACTATTTATGAACCTTTGTCATGGGATAAATGGCAGTGGTAAATTCAACCTTCACTTTTTTTTCTGTTTTCTTAATTACATAGATAGGAATATAAATTCATGAAACATTTCATGAAAAAATAATGTACTCAATCAACCATAAGTTATACGAAAACAGCATCAATCATGGCCAACCTGTTTCTCCCTTATTTATTCTGGGACATAATTCTGAAGAAAGAGATTGGCTATGGTTCTTTATAATCATTTTAAGTATCATGTAATTTTGCGATTGATCCTATGAGGACATTCTTCCCTATATGTGCTCCAACACTCCAGTGCCATATTATGTCCTATGTTCTCTTCTCCATGGAACAGGAGAGAAGCTTCTGTGATACTACTCTAGCTAACTTCTAGGAAACTTAACTTGAAATTTTCCTCCAAGAATTTACTACGTTGGAATCTATTGATGTATGCCTATCTTTCTCTATAGACAAGAGAAATATTCAGACTTACTTACTCTCTCATATATTTAAAATAAGAACTTCTTTAGAAAGATCATATAAGTGTTTTGAGGGAAAAAATTAAAACTTTGCACCCATGAAGATGAGACAAGGAGATTTGACAAAATGCATTCTAAACATCTCATCTAAGGAGTTTTTGCCTGTGATTTTAATAAAACATAAAGCTTTTGGTGCTCTCTTATCCTCATTTAAGGCATGATAATGAAGGTCAATGGATGTAAATGTTCTTTGCTTATTCTGCTACATGAACTTGAAACCAGTACAATTTTTCTTTGTTCTATGTGGAACAATTCGCTTGCATCCTGACCACTAATTGTCAGCAGTAAATTTGCACTATGGTGCATTTTTACACACACTTATTTTGTATTTACCCTTTGTATTTTTAAAATTAGTTTTTCCTAAGATCAGTTTAAATAATCCATTTCTGAGTGGAGACAGAGGCCTATTTATGCAAACCTGGGATATTGAAGAGGTATTAATTTTTATATTCCAAATGTGGCCTCTCAAGGACATTTTGGGGGCAACATTTGCTAAGCAAAGCTTTTAAGATGTAATGAAAACAGCATTTACACAGGAATGTACTAGAGCTTTTCTGTAATGTGGAGAAAATGTCATGTTCTACAACATCAGTTGCTACAATAACAGATAGTATGGAAATAATTAGATAGGTCCAAATGCTAAAGATCTAGCCATCCAAGTATCTGTAAAAAAAAATGCTAGCCTCAATATAAACTGTTATGTACTCGAATTTTAAATGCTAGATAATGGCAAATTGGGTACCTTCAATGATTTCTTTAATTATGTTCATGTCTTTTTTTCCAAGACAAGCTTCCTTAAAGGGATTTACTTTCAATCTATACCACTATTATAAAAACAGAAACTGTTAATTTCGGTGTGAGTCATTTGTTTCTGAACATTAGGGAAATACTTTTAAAGCCTAATTTGCATTTTCAACCATGAAATCTGGAAAGATCCATCCTCCCTAAAACCACTGTGGATACAAATGGAAAGCACTTATGTCATATTTTCATTTTATCATTTGCCTCTGGGAGAGCTTGTCACAGAATCAGCAACATAGTAAGTTGCTGTGAAAATCCAATATATGCTAATGTTGTTTCATGTGTTAATAGTGTTTATTTGCTCTGTGCCAATCATATATGTTCTATATATCATTCTGTGTGCATATGTTCAAGCAGAGAAAATATGTACATGAATATTGTGTATATCTATGTTAGTTTAGTGCTCTGAGAGTCACCTGTCTCCTTGTAGAGAGTTTTTTGGAGTCTCATTGCAGAGCAGGACTCTAATAAGCAAAACAATGCATGTTATTGCTTCTTGGCCTTTTAGCTAAGATCAAATGTAGAAAACTATGCAGATGTGACCACTAGGAAGATGAAGATGAGCAAGAGTAAAATAAGAAGGGCCTGGTAATACAGTTCATTTCTTGAAACTTCTTTGTCAGGTCCTTGAGTCTTCTTTAGGACGTTGCCTAAGAGGAGTCACTCATGTAGCAGTAATAGAGTAACACAACTACCCCTGCCCTCCTGAGTCATTGGCCAGAAATTCATAGTAATTAAGTCTCTACATCCTCTGGAGTAGCAACTTAACGTTGTCAATCTTGTTTTTAAATTGATTTTTAGATGTTTTAAATTACAATACAATTACATAACTTACCCACTCCCTTTTCACCTCCAACTCTGCCCAGCTACCTTCTCTGAACACCCTCCTATGCCTCATCCATTCACGTTCATAGGAAGTCAGCTTTAAACTATCTTCTAGAAATTACTGCAAAATCAAAACTGGAAAAATAGCAATGCCAATGGGCATGTTAGTTTGGAAGGTAAAAAAACTGGTTTTCCACTACTTTACAAAAAACTAAAGGCAACTATTGAGTGCTGGATGAAAAATTGTCCTCATCAAAAGATGAGTCCCCTTGTTGGTTCTAACTGTATCTGGGTATTCTATCCCCATAAATTCCTTAATTCATAGAACACTCCCCACCCACACACATACATTCTCTCTCTCTTCAAATCAGAAGGCCTAGATATAGCAAGGCACAATATTTTATCAATAATAATACATTTAAAAGTGCATAGACAGGGATGAAGGTAAGTTGGTTTGCAAAGTGCTTGCTGCTCAAACATGAGGACATAACTTTATATTCTAAAATGCATGGCAGTACATGCTTATAACTCCAACACTGGGCTGTAGGACTAGGGAGGTGGCGGGGCAGTAATCTAGTAAATTAGTGAGTTTTGGTCTTAGTGAGGACCCTGTTTCAGGAGATAGGTAGAAAAAAAATGAGAAAAGACATTGTGACATCATGACATCAACCACTGTTCTCCATGTACTGGTGGTACACATGGAAAGAAAGAGAGAAAGAGGGAGGGCAAGAAGGAGGGAGGAATGGAAAGAATCAGACAGATGGAGAGACAGAGAAGACAGAAACAGTTGGGGAGAAAAAGAGAAAAAATTATAAGGAAGATAATAAGAAATGTAGGAAGAAAGGAAGCAAGAAAGATGGAAGGAAGGGTAGATGAACTAGAAACTATGTACAGGAAAGTTATTTTGCTAAAGAAACTTAGAGAAGCAGATTATAGGACATAGGACCCTGGTACCTTGAGTGTGGGAAAATCTAAGCGAAATCAAAATAATTGAAAAAGTGTTTATGATTTACAAGCTGGGGCCAGCATAAACCCTGATTAGTATGATGGACAGAATCATTATAAAGCTCCTTTAATTTATATCTTTTAACAGAAATGTTTTTCCTTTGCACTGACTTCAGGACATATATAAATAACAAAACACTAAGAAATTTCCCTACTCATTGTCACAGGGTCCTTGAGGCAGAGGAATCAGACTTTAGATTCTTTTGTTCTGGAAATATTAGAAGGGAGATTAGTATGGAAGTTAAAATACAGAATTATACCCTACACACAGAGTGATCTCTTTGCCCTCTCTAATTGAACAGGAAGGCATTGGGTTTTTCTGTGTGTGGCACTGACTTTCAAGAGTAAGTTCTACATGAAGAAGGGATTCAAATCCTGTTTCCCAATGTATTACATATGCTGAAGTTTGTGACTGCTTACTGCATGACTGCTTACACACAGAGATAAGCAGAATTGTTATGGAGTAGTAAAATGTACAATATTTGTGGTAAAGAGCTCCCTAAAGAACTCTGTGCTAGAGCTATTTTATAAAACAATAGCCTCCTAAAGACTTTAAGTACATTTCTCAGTGAAATGAAGACATTGTCAAGTGATGGGCATTCATCACTTCTTTCAGAAGCAATCATTAAATGGAAATTAAGATGTATTCTAGATTCTTTACCTCTGGTTTGATCCTCAGAATGTAACTTTTAAATACTTTTTCTACCCTGTGGAAATTGCAGGCATGTACACAATGTATTTTGATGCTATCTATCCCAATCTTGCCCTGCAACTCCTCACAGAGCACTCCCTAGCACACACACCTCCCACAGTGATACCCTATGATGTACCCATGTGTGCACGTGCATAGGACTGTACACTTAAATATAAAAAAATAATCCTACGATGGTCACAGCTCTGAAGAAACTTGACTCTTTGTCCCCCAACAGGTATCAGCTGTCAATAGGTCCTTAGCTAGGTGAGAGGCCTCCATAGTTCATTGGAATTTTGATTGGCTTGATCTTGTGTAGGTTTTCTGAAGGTGATCACAGTTGTTGTAAGTTCATGAACTCAAGGGCCCTTTGTGTCCAGAAGATCCTCCCAAACCTCTGCTATACTTTGAAGGAAGAAGGCAGCACAAAGAGCACCAACAGAAAACACCTACCATTGCCAGTAACTGACCATGAACTAAGGTGACAAAAGGCAAGCAGCACCATCAAAACAGAAGTTGCTGGCAAAGCAGAAGTGTTAAATTTATGTCCTTGCCCTTCTAGAGATTTCTAAGTAATCAAAAATAACCCAAAACGGACAGCAATTCTTCCCCCCGCCCTTCCCCAGTTCTTTGTCCTTCCTAATTATATTTGGAATTATTTAAATATTAAAGATTACATTCCCAGAGCACACATCCTTTACAGGAACCTATCATAGACATTCTGTACAGTGAGACAAGACTAATATTTAAACATTTCTGCACTTCCAAGATTATTTACACATATCTAATTAAGAAGTTTCAGCATTTCACATCCTTGAAAAAACCCTTAGTTTAGTAGATAAATAATACCTAAGTACTTTATGAACACAGAATTTTTAGAAAATGTTTAGTCTTCCAAAATGTTAAGAAATATGTGAATCTGAAAATCAACCTAATTTGTAGAAACAAGTCAGCATTTGCTATGTTTGTGTTAGTAACACCGTGTGAAAAATATGCTAGAAACTTTTAATAAATGGAGAATGCTCCAAATTCAGATAATACACAGCTGCCTTCAAATCCATGGTTTAATTTTATCTTCTTCACCCTTTTAGCAGCAAATCCTGGGAATCTTCAGTTCAGACACCTTTGCAGGTGCTCCACAAAAGTAACCTTTCAATCAGATTAACTGCCAGACTGTGACATTTGATGTGTCATAATGTAAGGCTTTGTGAATTTTAAATGGTTCAGCAGATGAATCTGAGATACAGCATAGAGTTCTTAAGGTGTAATATAAAGACTAACTACTAGAAAAAGTGTTATAGACAATTAAATAATGTAATTATGAAAGAGTTAATTCACCAGACAAGGTGGCACAAGCCTATGATCTTACCACACAGGAGGTTTAGGCAGGAGGAACAGGAGTGCAAACTGTCCAGGGTTACATGAGACTTGTCTCAAAAATGACAAATTTCATCATTGCCGTTGTGACTGTCACACTATGCACACCTATTGAGAAAAAGAGAAAGAAATTACACAAACTTCCAGTTTCTAAGGGAAATGCAACAATAATTATTATAAAACTTCCAAAGACTGTTTGGAATCAGGTGTGCATCTACCTTCCTACATGCTGTTTTGTGTTGTGTTCTAGTTAATCATCTAAGTCTTTCTGAAGCAGTTATGGGCCAGAAAGTTTAACTAACTGGATAAACATATTGAGCAGGAAGTCCCTCTCATCTGTTCCTCTGGCTTCTTCAATCTTGGAACAAATGTTCCCCAGTTTTTCTGACACAACGACTCTCCCATGAGGATCATGATCTAGTAAATGCAAAATGTGCTTGAAAGTCTGAATTTTGGGGGGTGATTTGTAAAACATTGCCATATTCTATATACAAGTTTTCACCTAGTTATGATGGTGTTAGGAAGCCTTCCCTACACTGACCTTAACTCATGCCTGGAATCAGGGCAAAAGGTAAGAGTCAATACCGAAATGCATGAGGCGTCACTGGCTGTAAAAGAGACTTTTACTTCCTTTAAATACTATCAAATTTATAAAATTTATAATAGAAATATATACTGAAGGATATATTTTCATTTTTATAGAATTATTACTTTATATTGTCATTGTACAAGTCAGACAGTTAAAGATATGTAAAGATATGTCCATGAAATAGATATGATCTGAAACAACAATCATAAAGTTCTGGTATTTCATATTGTGCAAATTTGGAGATATATTTGATTACTTTATAATAGAAAAATAAAGTTTGTTTTAACTAGTACAAAAAAACCTAGAAGATCAAGTTCATTAACAAATTTTGCAGAAAATCAAACAGTGTAAGATCAAGGAATCATGTCCAAAGTTGATATTTTGTGACAATTGCCATTCAGTCCTTCTCATATTCTTTCATTCAGACTCCATCCACAGTCACTCACCATGTTTAACAGGACCCTCAACAAACAATAACTTAGGAATATATTATACTAACAGGCACTACTAGATGTGTTTTGTATCCAAATATCTAATTATCCTTCTGCCTTAGTTAATCTTCTGCTACTCTGAAGAGACACCATGACTAAAGCAACTTCTAGAGAAAGAATAATGGGACTTGAGTACAGTTTTAGAGGGTTATTCCATGAGCATTGTGGTGGGAAGCATAGCAGCAAGCAGACAGGAAGGTTGTTGCTTGGCAGTAGCTGAGAGCTTACATCTGATCCATAGGCAGGATACAGACAGGGAACAAGACTGGACTTTACTGGACATTTGAAACCTCAAAGCAAACCACCAGCAATACACCTCTTCCAACAAGGCAACACCTCCTAATCCTTCCTAAACAGTTCTACTTAATGAGGATCATGTATTCAAACATATTCAATGCTGCTATTCTCACATTAATTCTGATCCCTTAATAGTAATTCATCTACTATTTTATGTTTGATTACTTAGATCTTCTTTACAACATATCAGGATAAAGCAAACTTTTTGCTATTATATATAATATTTAAGTAGATATTTATGTAACAATATCCTTTTTATTTTTTTCACTCATCTTCACATATAAAGCATCTGGATTCAGAACAAAATAGGATATGTGATGTGGATTGATTTATGCATATTAAATACACTTTAAGAAAGAAATGTGTGGTGCCCACCTATAATAATAATTATAAAAATATAATTATTTTATAATTTAATTATTAGTAATTATAATATATCTTAGGATCCAAAGTTGAAACTTGATTGGTATATAGGTCCATCTCATTATTATTATTATTTCATTTTTATGAGGAGTTATGAAACTTTTAAATACCTTTCAATATGAAGAATACATGGTTTAATTAAAATGTGTATTATATTATGCCTTGAGCAATTTCTCCTATGCCTTTGTATGTACACAAGCAGAAAACATGTAAATGTCTACAAATATTTACATATGTACTTATAGACAAAATCTCATTAAATCTTTACAACCAAAAATGATATTACAATTCTCAACTTCAGATTACTGAAATTTAAGAATTTAAATAAGAGTCATCAAGATAGAATGGTAGGTAAAATACTTGATGACCAAGCTTGATAAGCTGAGTTTGATCTTCAGAAAGCATGTAAAGGAAGAAGAGAACCAATTTGTTAAAAGATGTCCTCTGATTCCCCTACACATAAAAAGCATGTACAATCCTTGTCCTCCAAATCATATACACTCTAATAGTAAATAAGATAAAAAGGGTGATCATTTTCCAAGATCCAAAGAGTAATTATTAGACTATCAGGATTATCATTTGTTGAAACTCTGTATTCTCTAATACATAGCAATAGTCCCTCAAAGGCTGATCAATGAGATGAAAGACAGAACAAAACTAATAAATTGCCACAGCTGTTTCTGTTAATATTAAGGATATTAAACATTATTTTGAAATAGAAAATAAAATATAATCTTGATCTATAATTTGTGTTTACTTCAAGACAGCGCATAATGTTGGACATAAAAAAGACTCCTAATAGAAAAGCAGGTGGACATGTGAATGGTTATGCTGAGTTCTTTAAGAGAAGACAAGATCTGTGATTACAATGTGATATTCTATTTCTTGGATGTTTAACCATGAAATAACTCTATGCGATAAGGAAAACAGGTGTATTTTATCAGTAATGATAGATTGTTTGAAGACTTATACTGTAATATGTACACAGAAATTATGGCATTTTAGTCTTATTTTAGTAGAAACACATATCAAGTCCATTTTAAAGAAGTCCTTGAGGTATAGAATCATCACAAATTTTGAGGAAGACTATGAAACTTAGTAAGGCTTTGAAGCTATTGACAAAATTTAAAGGCTAAGAATGTTTTTCTAATGAAACTTTCTCAGATTCAGGGGTATGTGTGACATTCATTCTCCACTGGTGGTCACATAAGGGATGTTCAGATTTTCAGACCTATGGAAGTGACATGGTGGATTGTATCTGTCTAGGTGCTGGGAGTGACTTTCAGTATCTACTCTTCAGCACTGAATTGTTATTGGCTTGAATTAAGCAGCCCCTTGCACATTTGGAATAGGAGCTCATCCTCCCTCACAAAAGGACCCTATTAACAATTCCTTTAAAGTAACATTATCTTTCATGTATAACTTTTTATTGAAAATTCTTCACATTGACTCAGGTCTCAAAAGGTACATACATTTTTAACAAAAGATAAAATAAATATTAGATTCTCCTCTTTACAAAATTGCCAGAGGCTACTAGAAAAAAAGAGAAAATAGACGTCAATAAATAATACATAAAATAATAAAAAACTGAATAATATTAGAAATATGAATAGATGTTTATTTCTTGGCAAATTGTGCAGACTGGGCACTTTGTAGTATCCAGTAGTACTGTAGAACTTACTGTGTCTGATAGGACAGATTGTGAAGTCAGAGAATATGGATAGATTTGAACTTTAGCTCTGCCTCTAACTAATATCAAATGTTGGACAAATTCCCAACATTACTCAGTTCCAGTTTTTTCATGTATAATGTTACTATCAGGTCATTTCTAGGACATAATGAGCATCCAAAAATGATACTTGTTTTAGTTAAGTATTTTTCATAATTATTGAAAAATAATTTAAGTCTGTACTTTCCAAACCAGTGTTATATATTATAAAGTAGATTGATTTCTTAAATCTAGCAAAAGGAAAATCTTTT